>VZRN01004349.1:696271-748714 GCA_013397935.1 Dasyornis broadbenti
TTTTAATACATGTAACCAACCTTCCTGCAGGAACTATCAGTGATTTTCATCCCTTAGCCAGTTGAGGCTCTGAGAATACTGTTCAAATATTTCAGTTCTTTTCCAGAACTGAAAGGTTGAGAACTCAATGATATTGTGATAGACAAATAATTGAAAATGAAAGTAATAGTGCACCCAGAGCTTTTTGTAATGCCTAACTGAAACAGAACCAAGCTTTCACTGTTGAAACTGTGCAGGGGGTAATTCCTTCTTTATACATGTTCACATTACCTCTTAACATGCTTAGCGACACAAGACAAATGCTCCCTAGGAACATCTAGAGTCAAGGTCAGTCAAGAAAAAGGGGTAAAATATGGTAGAATTCTCATAAAATACTTTTGAATTTGTCTCAGGATATTTGTAGTTTTCTATATGAAGACCCAATATTTGGATGCATTTCATTTATAAGCCCAGACCTTTGCTTAGATAATTCAGCATATCAAATCGGTTTAAGTCCACCTACCACCAAACCAGAATTCTCCTTATTCTACTCAATTTGTAAAATTTGCCATTAAAATGGCAAACTTGGCGTTTCATAAAGAATATCAGAAATTTTATATCTGCAGTGTCAGAGCATAGAGAATCATAATGCAATGTTATCACAGCTACACCTGATAAGATGTATAGAAAGATGTACATACAAAATATGAGGTTTTTTAAAAGACATTAGAGACCTCTGGGATAAAAGCAGTGATACAATTAATGCATGAAATAAAACACAACATTTTATCTTTTTTTTTTATTAAAGGATATTTGAACTAAGTAAATTTGGTACCCTAACAAAAGAAACCTATGCTCAGTGTTGTTTTGGGGTTTTTTTGAAATTTACCTAGTCGATACACAATATGAAAGGAAAAGTGCAACTGCAATTATGTATGCAGGTAGTATACCTGGTGTAAGTTGTATTGGATCATAATATATTAATATAATAAAAAACCCCAGAATATAATTAATAAACAGCATTCAGATGGTCATATTAAGTGTCCTGATCCATCATGTTTCCTGTTCACTCTGCTAAGTCCATGTGTGCTCTGACTGCTGAAATTGTAAGTTGTCTTGGAAAACAATAGAAACACATGCTGTTATTTCAGTTGCAAGGGTGAATTTTAGAACAAGGAAATTCACAGAGTTTGAAAGAATCTCTGTTGAAATAATTAATAAGGATCTATGCAAATCAGATTCTCGGCATAAATATGATGATATTGGAATGTGGTTAATTTTTTTTGTGGGGAAGTCATCTCATTTAATTAGGTCTTGCAACCCTTGGACAGCTTTTTTAGATGTGAATAGTGTTCGTATTTTCTACAGTTTAGAAAATCATCCTGCATTGATTACAATGCAGGCATTTCCATCCAGAATCTCCCAAATACCTGGGCCAAACTGGAAACAAGAGCAATTTTATTTTAAAACTAGCGAAGAAGCCAAAGGAGTAGTTTCTCCAGTTATGAACTAAAGTGCACAGAGCTAGAAGGCACACACACTGTGTGTGCCTTCATATGTGTATCTGTCACTGACTCAATTCAATCAAGGAAGCAGTAAACTTGTCCCATGTGTTTTCTCTGTTAATTGCTTTCTTCTATTGTTCAGATTCCAGAGGACACTGGCAGTTCCCAGTAAAGACATGGTATGTCAGAAGCCTTACCAAAACAAGTCTTTTTCTCAAACATTCCTTTCAGCAACTTGTGAAATTCCTCACCTTCGTCTTTCATTCCCCAGGGAGCAGGCTCTGAGGAAGTGGACGGCACCAACAAATCGCCTGCTTTGAAATTACAGACCATTTAACTGAGAAAACTTGAAAGACGTAATCTTTTCTTCTGCTGACCTTGCGGTTCCCCCATATGAGCCTACCACCATTGTATCAGCAGATTTTGGCTGTCACTTCCTCCTATGTTTTTAACAGATGGGTTCATTCGTTAATATGCTTTTTCTCATGCCTGCTTTTAATTTTCCTCCTTCCCCATCCTCAAAGCACCATGTTTATATGTAACGTTTCCTCTCTCAGAGACATGTCACCCTCCACAGCCCTGCGGAGGCCAAGGAGTCTGGGACCTCACTCTGCCACCATGCGGAGTGGGTCAGCTGCTGTGCACCAGGGAAGAGCCCTCTGTGAAATACAAAAAAGTCCTTCCCAGGCGACAGTGACAAGAACCAGCCATTGTTTTGGTTTTGTATTCACAAGAGTGTCACTTGTTTTTTTAACATTTTAGTATCTTTCCAAATGATTGACAAATTAAATGCACCTTACTGAGTAGGAGGTACACCCTAACATTCAAAGTACAGGATTTTTCTTGCAGGTAGAAAAAACCAAATATTTAGGGTAATAAAATCTTCATTAACTAAATACTTTCAGGAGAGTCACAGAAGTAAAACTTGGGCAGCAATTAGCAATCTGACAAGATGTTTTTTATTTAGGTCAGGTCTTCAGAGTGTCTGTTAGCCCTGTAATGATTTGTTAATATCTGTAATTTTCCTTTAGGCTAAGCAAATGAGGAAGCCATCTTGTTTTCCACATCATTGGACCTAGCATGCTCCAGCAGATTACCATGGCAACCAGAGCAAGTGTGCCCGGTGTGAAGGGAACAGTCTAGGCCTCATTTCCTAAAAGCATGTTCCTACTGAGGTTGACTCACCAATTAAAAGACTTTTCTGTCCTCCAGGGTTTCAGGGATGTAAATAGAGACATGAAGCCTGGATGATCAGCTGCTTTACCTGAGCTAGCCACTCTTACCACTTGCCTAAACATAGAAAAAAAATATCCAGCAAATAGGGAAAGAAGTATTTCTGGAATTTCGTCAAGGACTGGATTAATCCTTTAAATAAATAAATAAATTTTAAGGAAAAAAACATTGTTTTGAAGAGTGCATTGAGACAGTTCTTGTGGTTTTGTGATTACTGAGTAAACAGCTTGAACAAGGGAGTGTTCTCCAAAGCTTGGAAGATGCTCATAGTGCATCTTTTACAGCATCAACAATAACATGTTTTGTCATCAGCCCTCTGTCAGTGTGTCTGAGTCACACACATTTGGTATAAGTGAGGATTAATTATAGATCTAATAAAAAAAAAAAAAAAAAAAGATGTGAGACTGTGGGATGACTGTTCCAACATAGCTTTTAGGCATCATTCATTTTCTTAGGATCAGCTGCTCACAAGTTGCTTTTATTAAACAGAACTAAATTTTATAAAGAAAGGAAAGCTTTATAATACCATCAATTAATGAATTGTCTCATCATGATATCAGTTTTCTTAGCACAAAATTGTGGCTGCAGCTGATTCAAACCAAAAATTTCCTGTAATAATTTTTCCTATTTTGCCATACTGAGGATGATTCAGAAAAGAGGAAAGAATAAATTGAGAAATATTATAGAACTGCAAATATTAGCAATAAAATAACATTTTGATCAAAGTGAAATAATTTATTTAGTAGGTATTCATTGTCAAAATGTAGATCAAGTACTGAATGAAACAGTAACACTACACATTGGACTCGGTATAAGATCTGTCTTAACACATTTGCAGTTGGTCATGTAAATTTCTCTTATTGGAGAACATCCATCACAAAACTCCAAAAGCCTTCAAACCCTTCAGAGATGTGGCTAGAACAGCCATCAGAGCCATCAGGTGTCTCTAGAACAGCCATCAGAAATTAGAATACTAATTTAAAAACATCTCTATATAGTGCTATCCTGTTTGGATAAAAACTGAACACATAGTAGTTTTCAGTCACAAGTTTCTGACCACCAGTAAATCCAAAAGCACCCTTGTATTATTCTGTTCCCTCTGAGAAAAGCAAAACCCAGCATTGTGCTTATTTAGTACATGCAGGGCATGCCCTTATATGTGAGATCTGTGTAAGACATGGGGTGAAGTAGACTTAACATAGAGACCTATATTTTGTACTGGCTCGAAATGAAGGACACACAGGAGAAAGGTAGATCTGTCTACATCACCAAGCCCATGTCTACCCTTTTTAAGATGCATGTAAGTCCCTGTTAAATTTTTTCCAAACTTATCTTCTATTGATTTCCTTTAGACTCTCATGTGGTTTTGAGTCCTATTTAAACACTTTACTGACTTGCTTCTACATCACAGTAAGTATACTCAGAACCCTAATTCAGAAAAATAGCTGCTTCTAAACTAATAACATTAACACCCACTCTATTACTCTCCCTAGACCATCACTCAAAATATAATTCTGCCCACTCCATCTAATAAATGTGGTTCCCTGTTATTGAATCTAACTAGCTAAATACATTCTGTTTAAGAGTTATCTTGGAGATAAACTCAATAACTGCCTGCCTTGGACAATCAACAGCAAATTGTAGCTACGGTTTTAGCTCACTAACTAATCAGCATTTCCTCTAACAGTTTCCTAGACACAGTGCTGTCCAATTTGACAGAGCTCATTAGTTTTCAACTCTTGAGGAAAACAAAGTGTTGCTATAAAAGAATTTCTTGAAAAGACCAAATAAAAATTCAATTTGCATGTACCTCTCCCTGCTGCAACTGCTAAGAAGAATTCTTGCCTTAAAGAAAAATGCCACACTTTAAGAATTACTTTAAAATACTGCATTTTAAAATGGATAGAAACAATATAGGAAATATATAGCACCATATAAAAATGATCAATTCTGACTTGTAATATTGAGCTCAGTTGTGGTTGACTCACTCTCAAGAAAGATAAAGCAGAGATTGATGAATTTCAGAGAAGAGATAGAGGTAAAGTGGGATTTATATTGGATGAGAGATTAACCCAGACAGAACAAGAGTAACAGGAGACTTGATGGAGGTATACAAAATTGCTACTAGTATAGTAATAAACTGATCAATCTCTCCTTTTATTAAACTTGTCTCATCATAGGATTGCAAATTAAAAGGCTATAAATTCCAATTAGAAAGAGAAGTATTTACTTACGAGAGACATAGTACTGTGCAAGGTCATAAGTGAAATACTATGGATAGAGTTGAAAAAGAAGGCTAATGTTACAACCATTAATACCTTTTCTAGATGTGAAAGTCATCATAAATTAGTATTAAATCTTATGTCATGGGTTATATAGAAAACACAATTTTTTCTTACATAGTTCTATTTGCCTACTGCCTTGGTTCTCTGACAAGGATTTTACCTCCCTCCGTAGCATCTACTGTCAGCTACTGCCAGCTTATTCTTTATAGATTTTAATTTTGTTTCACTGCCTACTGGTTGTAATTATCTCAGATGCATGAAAATAACATTTTATCAACTGCTTTTTATCCTTTTCCATTTGGCAAACACTGGTTTCTTGTGTGTGTTTTGAGCCAAGCTGAAATCAACACATCTGTTTCAGTTTAATATCTACAGTTTATATAACAAGACCTATGCAGTAATATGCCGTCTTTACAGTGGTGTTTCCTAACCAGTGAAATCAGGCCAAAACACCTATGGCACTTTAGAATTTTACTGATTGTAGGAAATCAAAGCCTTGATAATATATCTCTGCTAAAAGATACCTTTAGTCATGCCCAGCAACCTTTTTATTTTTGCCAGCATTATCAATTGCTCAGGAAATAGTGTGTTTAGTTAATTATTGCTTTGGAGTCAGCAGATGGGGTACAAATAATCTCAGTTCAAGAGTTGCAGAAGTAATGGGAATTGTTTTCTTTTACAAATTCCCCATGATGAAGTATGCAACTTAAATAAGAAGGATTGGGTACTGCTTTTGGCATCCTGTGATACCATGAATAGCTGCCACTGAAACCAAGAATCCTCCAAGTGACATCCATTTGCTAACCTGCCTGAGGACACATGGGTGGAATTTGCTTTGAAGAAATGCAACAAGGCACAAAATTCCAGTCTGCTTTCAAATGATCAGCCCATAATGATAAGAATATTTGGATCCAAATAGAAATTGTCATCAGTTTTTAGAAGTTCCATCACTGGTTTGAAGTCTAACCCATACCACAGTAAATAAACTAAAAGCAAAACTAGTAAGATTTAGACTCAAGGCAGTTTGGCTCAGATTGTAGTATCCTTATGCCAGAACCCCAAGGGCATCCACAAATCTTGTCCTGATGAAGCCTGCCACTATCACCAGCCTGATCCTGTTCAGACCTTGTGGGACAGTGCCTAACTAACTGATGAGCACCCTGCCCCTGTGAAGGTCACTTTTGATTCCTGACTTGTCCTCTCTCTTGAAGGGAACCTGTTCTTGCTGCTCCCTGACACAGAGATGTCTTTCTAAAAATTTAAACATGGAGTTTGTTACAACAGTGATTTTCATTTGAGTGAAAATTTCTCTGACCTTCCTTTCTGTGTATTTACTTTGAGCCCAAACACCCGCCTGATCTCTTTCAGTGTAGTTTTCCTCTGTGCACCAGCTTGTGCTATTCTGAGTAGTGGTGCTCACCAACAGAAAGCATTTATGACAGTGGTCCATTGAAAAATAGTCCCCCAGTAAATTTCCAAAGACTATCCAAAAGTACAGCAGTTTTCTACAACCAACCCCAAATGACTCTTTCTGAAAATCCTTTTCAGCTGGTTCCTGAGACTGTGATAGGCAGCACGGACAACATAGTGAGAACCCCTTTACTTGCAACAGGTTCTTTACTCAAACTCTACATTTGCCCTTGCCTGCAGTTCCAGAGGAAATTCGAACTATTAACTGGATAAAAATACAACTTCTACTCTATCTGTTGAACCTGTTTCACATTGAAGAAAAAAACTTCAAAACTCATTGGTTGGAAAGAAAATACAGGAGAGAAAGGCTTTATTCTACACATTAGCAAAAGGAGATTTCCATCAAACAGTCCTGGGTTTTGGACTATTCTTCAATAATAGTTTATGATGTTTATCAAGTAACTGTTTAATGCAAAAGACACAAATAATATTTGAAAATAAGACCAGTTTCCTCCTTGTGTCTCCTACAACTCAGACCATAAAACCTCTTCTAATGATACATTCATTGGATCACAAACCAGTTAATTTGTTTAGTGGCTTTGGTTCTTATTGGATTTCTTTGTCAGTGAAGTGTTAACCTCTCATTGTGGGCACACGACAAAGATGGTTCAGCTATAACTTAAGGAGTTTCATAGCAATGGTAAGGTATCTACATTTACTTCATGATAATTAAACCCTCTGGGCCTACTCAAAGGAAAAAGGCTAACTCACTGTAACTGAAGGTGTTTAAATTTATCGGGCTCAGGTCAAACTCTCAGTTGTCCGCATAAGTGATCAAGAATAACTCTGATCTTAGTTGTGGAATGACTAAAGAGAAAACTTAAGACCACTATCTTTCTAAATTCCTAGAGCTGGATTGCTAGACTTAGTTGTAATTCAGGGGTCATTCTTCACTCAGATGTTATATGCTATGTTCAGTCTGCATAACTTCAGCTGTACCTTTTCCAGTCCTATATTAGGAGTTTCAAGTTCAAAGGATTCTGAGTCAACAGGATGTTGCCTCCTTTTTCACCACAACACTTTGGAAAAACTTATCCTTTCATATTCAATATGAAGACTGTTTTTCCATAATCCACTTCCAAAGTAATGGATTTTCAGAGGTAATGCTATGATCTATAGCAAATTTTGGAGCTATTTAATACTATCTCTGTACAGTACAGAAACCTACATTTCCCCGTTTTACCATGCTCCTCATTCTCTACCAAAGCAGAAAGTACTGTTCTCATGTTTTAGAATTGTGAGAGGTAAAATGGGGCAATAAATCCTCGCATGCTGATACCTTATGTTTTAGCAGAGGAACAATTTATACTGAATAATAAGCAAAACAATTTTCAGTTGGATGACTGACAAAAGAAATCATTGTTCATTCTTGCACAATGAACCATGAAAACCAAGTCAAGGTAAGAATGAAAATAGAGTTGGTAATTTCATGCTGCAGGCAAAGCACTGGGGACTTGGAAACTATCTGAGCTCATTGTCACTAGATTTCATTGAAACTCAAGAGGTTGCTCTCATGGGGAGTTTATCTGTACATTTTTTCTTGATTTGAGTCCACACAGTTTCAACTTTACCCTTTTCAGTCTCACTAGGAGCTTCAGATCCAAATGAATTCAAAACCTCAGAGCAATCTTCACTTGAAATCATTCTTCTCATGGAACTCACCTAGAATTAGGAGGTTTTTCAACCCAAAATCGTGAAGAATATCATACAGAAAACTGATTCTAAAAGGTACAATATATTCAAAAAGGAGGTGCATCTTAATGATCATATATTAATCTAGTTTTATTTCTATAGAGGATAAATGTGGGAATTGGGCAACTAGTAACATGTCATGTATTTCATGTAGTTGGTACTTCTGACAAAGCAATTCTTATTTAAAACAGGATATGATTCAGAAACCCTTATGCACTTGCATGATGCCACTCATGTCCTAGAGGTTTCTCGTGGGAAAGATGAAATTGTGATCAATTCTGTTTGAGGTTCTACATAAATCATTGAAACCTAAGATCTTAGATTTAGCTAGTCAAATAATGGTAAGGAAAAAATGTCAATTTGCTGATCGGGACTTGTAAAAGTACATTACCTGTTGGATCTACTAAAAAGGACAGCAAGAACAAAGTGTGAGTCATCCTTATTCCATTATTTTTTATAAACACCTGGTGACAGACATCTTGAATGCCATGTGCCATGTTGGGCCCCCTGTCAAAATATAAGAACTAGGAAATTTCAAGGAAGAGAAATATGGGAGATCAAATGTGTGGAATAGTTTTTGGACAAGGAACAGATAACCAGACTAAGGGTTTTCAGCTTGAAAAAAAGGATGCCCGAGGAAGGATGTGACAGAAGTCTATAAAATCAATAGCACAAAAGGGTGAATAGGAACTGATTGCAGTTTGTTTTTCCCTCAATGCAAGAACACTTGCTAGTATAAAACAAGCCATATAAACAACACAAACAATTCCATGAAATCCCAGTTCAATTACCTACCTTGATATTCCACAGTACCAATATTTCTCTTCAAAAGCACACAACTGTCTGAAAATCTGTCCAGTAAGTTCAGCTACACAAATGTTGTCAGATCCTTTCTGAACCTTAGGAGAGCTTGAGTTAGGTGAATGCCCACATCATGGAAGTGGGAAATGTATAAAATTAATTTGAAATGGGGTTCAGCTTCAGTTCTCAGTTATGGCATTAACTGCACGCATTTCCTACTTCCGTGGTTTCTGAGAGTGGAAATGTAAACAGTTTTCCGGACCACAGAAAAAGAGAGTTTTTTCCAACATTTCTTTTGACAGACATCATACTTATCATGACCTTCTAGTAAAACTGTCTACTAAATTAATTAAAAACAAGCATTTCAGGAAGATTTTTGTGTCCACTTGGGATCTGAAATTGACTCTTTGTACATCTACCCTTGTCCTCTGCTGCTCATCAGTGGAATGCTGTCCTGCTGATACTGTCTGATGACAACTAATGTGCATCCCAGTATACTGACCAAAGACTCGGAGTCTATTCTGTTACCAATACCATGAAAAGTATTATGTAGATAACCTTTGCAGTGAAGCCATGTTAATCAAGCTACAGCATACTTAAAAGCACATAGCAAAGATACATCTGGAGGTGATACAACTGCAACAGATATGTCTGTTTAGAATTAGGGAACATCAAATTAAAAGCTATGGTGGTATGTTGAAAATTAATGAAATGAGATATTCTTCTGTGAAAGTACAGCTAAATCACTTATTGACACAGCACACCATAGTATTCAATAGAGTAATAAAAGGACAAGACATCAATACCTGTTAAGAACAGAGAAAATGTCCATGATTGGGGAAATACATGAACTGTAAATTGCTAGAAGTTCATTATCTACTACTTTAACTATTACTTCATTTACCACAGTATTGTCCATCATTTATCCAAACGTGTTACCCGTTTTTGGTCACTTTCAGACAGCAGCTTAGGTGGTTCTTTGATTCAATGCATTGTGGCTATTCTTATGCTCTGCCTTGATACCTTCTACCTTAATTTGGTTTGTCACATGCAGACATGTCCTCTGCTTCCATCTTTTCTCATCAGTAATTTGTTGACAGAAAGACAGAAAGATAAGTGGGTAGCTACTTGCTAGTTGAAAACTGTAATAGGTTATGTCCCACTATGTCCTATTATTATTTCCAAATTAGAGCACTTCCAGAGCACAATTGGAATTCTGTGCTTTGCAATAACTCTGAAATCTCTTTGCACACTTGGTCAGGCAGTTGATTCATTGCAGACAACTAATCCCCCCAAGTAGACTAGCTTGCCCATCTAAGCTTCTGTGATGCTGTGCTTTGTCTTGGCCAATATGCTAACAAGAATATTATTAATAATTCCTATTGTTATTACTATTCTGTAAAGTTTGTGTGGTCCTCTGGCCTCCACAAATATGCTCTGTCATCTGCTCTTTTATTCATCCCATGACACTTTTACGAATGGTCTGGCTCCCTGCCTGTAATCTTGTAGTTTTTACTGTATTAGCCAAGCAGCTTCATTTTGTTTCATCATCTGTCTGATGGCCCATGACCCAGTCTAGGGACATCAGTTCCCTATCTCTGTTTACTGTGAGGTCAAGGGAGTGCTACTGGAGCATCACTATTTTACCTGGACACAGGGAATCACTGGGATCACATCTTGCTGCAAGCCCATGCTAAGTTGAACAGCAGAGGTTCATGCAATCAAGGTTTACAGGTTTTTGAACATTATGTTGAGGATAAGTTGCAGGTTTTGGTTACATGTGAAACATGTATATGCTAGAAATGTTGCTGGGACACAAAGAGGAAAATGGAGTGCAGAGGTGGATAAGCAAACCAATAATATTAAAACAAAGAAATGTTACTCCAAGCAAGTTCAGAAATTCTAGTAAAAATTGTAGCATCCTCCTTCCATGATAAACTTAAGGACTGGCCTCCATATTGGTTTTGACAAATAATCTTCTCTGGTATCTGCATTCCATTAATTCCTGTCAGGTAGAAGGTTAGTGGAATGATTTGTTTCAGCACATTATATTCATCTCCTAAGGATCAGCTGCTATATCTTATTCTATGCAGTTTGTCAAAATGTGATGATTCATTACACTTAGGTCTATATGTCAATATTTGTATTTGAATAATACAAAGATAAACTTTCAGGCCAGTACAGCTGGCTTACAACTATATGTATTTATGATTTGCATTAGTCTGGCTCATCATATTTATAGACAAAAATAGATGCAATAGATGCAATATTGTGCAAATACAGAATAAAATTAAGATCCCACCAAGAACAGTTTCAGGATACAGGAGTTATTGGAATTGGGAGTTAGCTAAAAAGTCAGAGATTACCAGTGTCTCATCAATGGATATTTAGGATGGGACTGAAGAAGGACTTTAAAAAGCACTTTGAAGAGAAACTGTGAAGTATTTCGAGTGGTGAGGTGGCAAATACTGTCTTGCAACTGTAGAGGACAGGGGAGAGTCTTTGTGCTTAAACTGTAATGCATGTCATTGCTACAAAAATCCTAAGATCTTAATTAGGAAAAAAAAAAAAAAAATCTTTATTTTTCATTCCACTCATTTCATATTTCAGCTTGGAGAACTTTCCCTCCACCAATAACAGCCTGGCCAAATCACTTTACCATGTCAGTGTTAGTCACTGCTGTGGGGAAAGGCCATTTATGTCCTCTGTGGCAATGAGTTAACAATGACTTGATAATACTCCACCACCTGATGCAATCAGCCTGCTCTCCACACATGGCAAACCAAGCTTGAACTGTGAAATTGCATCCTATAAAATTGTAGATGTCCCTGCAGACTAACACTTCATTGAAAGTTTGCAGGTATTTTTTGCTGACTTGGAGCATATTTGTATATTTTTCCCCTCTAGAACAGTTTTCATACAGTTATTTTTTTCCCCTCAAAAGCCACTTTGGAAAATATAAATGGCAATTATGTAAAACACGTGAGGTTAGTGCTGAATCCCTCATTTTGGTAACTCTCTGTAGAAAGGCACTACAGCAGAGGTCCAAACGGATCTTGAAAATAAAACAGAGCACCTCTCTCCGAAGTCAGTTTCACTAAAAACATCCCACATTTAAATTAAATTAATTCATTCATTTGTGTTAGTACTTCCATTTGCTGGAAAGGATTAAGCTATAGAAGAAGAATAGGTAAATCTAACAGCTCCTTGTGGCTGAAAGGACAAGGTCCAGCCACTTCACAGAACCACACAATTGCCAAATGGGTCAGGATGAAAGGTACCACTGGAAGTCATCTGGTCCAACCTCCTTGCTCAAGCAGGGGCATCCTAGAACACATGGACTGGATATCCAATTGGCACAGGATTGCATCCAGACAGTTCTTGAATATCTCCACTGAGGGAGACTCCACAACCTCTCTGGGCAATCTGGTCCAGTGCTTGGTCACCCACACAATAAAGTTCTTCCTCACGTTTAGGTGGAGCTCCCTGTGTTCCTGTTTCTGCCTGTTTCCTCTCATCTTACTGCCAGGACCACTGATAAAAGCCTGCCTCCACCCTCTTGACAGCCTCCCTTCAGACATACATCTTCCATACATTCATCCATACACTTCATCCACACATTTGCACTCTGGCACCAGCTCTGGCATTTGTCAGACTCCTACATAAAACAGCTTTCTAATGCGGCCAAAAAAAAAAAAAAATTATTATATTATTTTTAATTCTTGGTTAATAAATTGAATTGTCCCAAAAGAGTGTCTAGTGAGTGTCAGAGCCAAATCAGAAGCAAGTTAGAAGTCTGGAAGTGGAAGAGATGGGACCTCCCCATTCCTGCAGAGATGATCTGAAAGAAAGGGATGAGTGATTTGAGTAGGAGAACCTTTTTAAAGGACCTTTCCAGTGGATTGTGAATTTTTAGAGCAGCTCATCTCATGCAATTTTACCTCAAGAACAACTCACACAACATCCTTCTGGTCAAAGCATACACAGTACTATCTTCTTTAACTCAAATTTCCCTGACTTTAACTTCTGCTTGGACAAAACAATTAAAAACTCCTTCTTCCTGATCAATGTAACAGGTTTGCCATATGGTTATCTAGCTTTTCCATGAGATGAGATAGATCTCATGGCCAGGCCAGGCAAACCCAAGGTTGTAACAAATGTCCAGACACAGTTTTGTCACTTTTGATACTAGGGTTCTTCCACTTTCAGGAATACATCATTTTTTTAAAATAAGGGATCATCAGGCCTAGTAGGACATCTAGAAAAATTATACTCTTTCATGTGTGTTTTATGTTACTCTAGATAGATGCTTAGCTTGAAGCTTTCATCTGGAATTATTAGGTGGAACAGTCCTGATCTTGCAGTTATTCCCTGTTGTCTGTTCAGCTTTTAGCAATCCCAAGTCAAAATGGAATATGATTATCTCATCCTACTCTTCCAATACTTTTACAGAAGTACTGAGGATTCCAGCACTGAAGTATGTGGTTTTGAAGGCATGGTGCAAAACAGAAACAGCAGCAGAAATAATGACAGTCAGAAGTGTTGTAAGCTGCTCTTAACACTATGCCCATGTCTTTATTTTTGAGCCATAATCTGAGGCTTGGTTTATGTCTGCAGGGAAGCTTCAATTTCTGACAGCTGGAGTGATGCTGAGAAATACAGTGAAGAAAGACACTCATCCAGTGGCAAAGTATTCACATACACAAAAGTGGTATTGAAGCCAATGAAGCTTCTGTAATTTTCAACAAGAGGTTACTGCTTGGGGGTCTCAGTCTGCAAGATCTCCATGACACACCCCTCTGGCACCTTCCATAAAAATTTTGCCAGCAGACACCACAGTTCTGTGCAGCATTGAATCTCATTTGTGAAACAGCCTGGGCTTCAGGGAAAGACCTCTGTCCTCCTTTGTATGTATGCCAATATTACCTATACATTTGAAATTTGCAAAACGCATTTTGTCTATCATGTGCGGAGGATGGGGAGCTAGTAATGCTGTTTCAAATGTCACCTGATTTGTTACCCTTGTTTTTATTCTCTCATTCCCCAAAGTAATTCAGTTACCAGAGAAGTGAAATTAAAATACTTACAAATGACAGTTCTTCTCACAGTTGGAACAGATTCTACCTGTGTTAAAACTGAGATGAAATCAATGCTCTGGTTGCCTAAAGGGGATGTTAAAAATCCTGTCCCTAATTCTGATTCTCAATTCTTATGCAAACCATCAGAGTATATCTCTGGGGTAAAACATGAAGACATATACTCTTCTCTGGAGACTTGCTTATATTGTCTTGTTTATTAGCCCCCTTGGGGTGAGCTGTGTATAATTTCTATCCAACTTTCCACTAACTTTATTTAAACCTGAAAATTTTGCTGTGGTGACAGTGAAGAATGAACATGGACCCCTAGAAATCTTTGCCCTACATAAATTTTGGAACTTAAAATGTCTCTAAATATCCAGGCATGAGAAAATGCTCCCTGTAATGTTTGCCATAACCTAATTCTTTGAAATACAGGGGAGCAAGCGGAGAACTTCCAGGATTTTCTGGACTTAAAGTCATAAATAAAACAGACTGCATGTATTTGGCAGGAAACTTCCTTTATGAGGGGAAAATTAGTCTCCATAGAGAGCATCAACATCAGCCTGAACAACACTGATGTACCAGTTAAATCCTATTTCAAGAGTTTTGTTAGGACTTCAGAGGGTTTTGTTTTGGCCTCTTTGAGTTGGAGAGATTTTCATTCTCAGTGATTTCTTTTCTTGCTAGGGTTAATTGGATCCAAGCTCTGGTTTGTTGTGTTTTTCTGAGTTGAAAGGTAATTTTCACTTCTTTCAATCTCATTGTAATGTTAAGGTATTCATCTGAAATTTGAATTGTAAAGAAAACCATGAAAAATCATGGGACTTGTAACAGTTTTATGTATTTTGGCAATACTGAGAACAGATTGCTGCCAATAAACGGTTTGAGATAGATAGGAATTAATTGGAGTCACATGGGTTTAAGTTGATGTTGAGGGGGGAAAAAAGGACAGATATTAAACACAGTTCAGACAGATATTCCTCATAAAAAGGTGCTTCAAATGTGGAATCTGCCATATGTTCCACATATGTAAACATGTTTCATCATGATCTACAGCACAAATAGCTCATGATGTGGACCGATAAAAGAAAGATAGATTCTGCATGCTTGAGGAGATCGGTGCCATTACAGTGAGCAAATTTGCTGAGAATAAAATAGAAGTTATGTTTATACAGTGTCACTACTTAAATGGGCTGACTGCTATACTGCTCTACTATACTAACCAAGTAAAGTGACAGTCCCTACCAGAGAGGTTAGAATCTTGTTCAGACTCTTGAGGTCTGAAAGGGTTACTGTCTGATAGCTGAGGGTGAACAAGTGTTTTGGTGGCTTCAATCTTTAGGTCTGACAGGCCTATAAAAGTCTACATAACTTCCAGCCACTAGACATATCACATATTGATACCAGTAGTCCTAAAAACATTTATAAAAAAATAATAATTGAAGCATAAATACACAATAAAGTTACGGCTGCACAAGTCACCTCCCACCAGCTGAGCAATGGTATGCATGGTCACCTCAAACTAAGGAGCTAAGGAATTTATTACTTCACAGATGAGCAGACTCAGAGCATGTGTGTGAATTCTACCAACAGTTAGCACAGTTAAATTGACACCTGACAAGTTGTTAAGCTACCATAGCAAATTCATGTGTGACCTTTGATTTTGACTAATGCTAGTGTAGAGAGCTACGACTTTATCAAAACACGCTGATATGTTGGTATGAGTGGGACTTAGCCTTAAAGAGAAAAATTTTCTTCCTAAAAGGCTTTCATCAAGTGGATGCACACTTCAGGCTTGTGAGTAAAATTTCACACTAAGACAAATTTCAGACTTTTCCAGAACTGGAAAAAAGGTCCCTATGAGGGGAAGAGATCACTGTTACTCAAACTTACATCTTATTTTATCAAAGTCAGGATTACAACCAGTTTGCAGGGCTTCTTATCAAATAAATATCAGATTGCATTTGCAGGACTTTATAAACAATGATTCATTCATAGGCAGAAAGCAGCATTACTAACTCACCTCCAGATGCAGAGTTCATTCCCTAGTACAGTCAAATGAACAGCTTCCACCAACACAGTATTCATTTTTAAAAGAGAGAATACAAGAAAACACTGTTTGGAGATCAAGAGGAAACACATGTAATAGATATGCTACTGTATATTTCTTCATTGTGTTGTTGAATGTTTATTTTTAAATGTGATTGGTGTTGAACCTTCCTGGAACATTTTAAATGAATAAAGCTGCCTGGTCTCGTAACAGAATTTCTTTTAGACAAAGTCAACAATAATTAACAATTAGGACAGGAGATTTGACTTGACAACTTCTTCCCCACAGCAAAATCTATTACTAATAATGTTAGGCAGCAATAATCTACAATCTTTTATTTATACCAGAGTGCCATAGTCTTCCAGCAGCAAGGACACTATTTCCAACACTAATATCTTTTAAGTACTGGAAAGCCGAATTAAAGGCAGTGTTCCACAATATTTGAATTCCACCTAAGACTGTGAATCCGATATTTTCTGAAGAGAAAACTGGTCCCATTTTTGGATAAGGGTGCGTGTGTTTGTGTGCATGTGTATGTGTGTAAAAGACAATTTAACCTCATCTTGAAAGGAAGAAAATTTAACAGAGGTGTTCAGTTTTGCCTGCACCAGGTACATTACTAGAATATGACGGTTGATAGATTCTCCCCTTTTTTCTGGGTGTATAGAAGGCAACAACATAAAAGGTGGTGAGCTAGTTAAGGTATGCTGCTTAGAGTTTATAGTTCAAACTGCCTACCCTGTTTAAAGACCCATTTTCATTTTCTTTGTGAAATTCTGGAAAGTGTATGCTAGGTTGAATTAATCAAGATTGACTTTAACTCCGCATAATGACAAAGCCATGGTGTCTTTAAAAGTCATTGTGATTGCTAATGTAATAATGGCTCAGAAAAAGAAGAATTCTGCACCATCGACTAGTAATTGGTGAACACACACAATAGTGATGGAGGTAGAATTGAAGATAAGGTGAACAGTTTTAAAGGAAGAAAAGGATAAATCTGTAAAACCGTCTAACTGTGCACACAAAGCTAATTCTAAATCCCACTCAGCTGCTGCTTAACCTCGGAGATGCCTCATCCTGGAGATGTGCTTTGGAGAGGCATCTAAACTAGTTCCTAATACCTGGGTGATTAAGGAATTGTCGCAGGAGGGAAGCAATAAGACTATAAGCCTCATCAGAGGAGGTCTCCCGCTAGTGCCTGGTGCTGAAGACAGTATTTTGAGAGGGGAAAGAGATTGACTCCAGTCAATCTCTCCAGTCTTTCTTAAGGAAGAAACAAAGACAAACCTGGATATCCTGCATCCCAGGGAAGTATTGTGCTCACTGGAGCATTAGACAAAGACAAAACCTTTCTCACGGATTACATTCCATCAGTTTGGGCACACAGGCCTCAGCAAACCCATTTGGAAGAGCTAAGTACCACGTTCCCCAAAGGTGCAGCAGGGAGTGTAGCACTCTCCTAAGCTTTTCCTCAGAGCTATATTTAGCAGGCCAGACCTTTAGCCTTGTTTGAACCCTGTCCACAGACAGGTCTATTGGGGTCATTCATGGCATGAAAGCACAACCTGGGCTGCAGCATCAGAGTGATGTCACAGTGCTTTCCAGATGATGCCTAAATCATTTTGTGAATCTAAATTGAAGTCCACAAATTGGCAGAGGAAGGATGTGATACAGAAATTTAACTGAAAGATGTTGTAAAATAGGAAGGAGAAACTGGGAAAGAGAAAGGCTGTATCAAGGCCATTTCCCCATTTAAAATTGTAATTTGGACATAGGTTTTGAGGCATGGAAGAGTTCACAGGCAGATAAGTTATATTATTTTTTCTATCCTTTCTTAGTTTAAAATTGATACAATTGAAAAAGAAAGAAGGAATCACAGTGAGAAACTGAAGACAAAAAAAGTAATTCTTCTTTTTGGATCCACAAAAATGAATAAGAGGTAGGTGTCATTTTAAATAAAGGAGTATGGAACAAGCAATGTGCAAGCAGAACACTCAGGTTTGCAAAACTCTAGGTATTAACAAAGAATAGCAAAAGGCTTAGCCATAGAAAAACACAGTTCTGGGACAATCTATCTCATCCATCCCACAGTCAGCTGCACTTTAAAAATCTTTATTTCAATGAAACCTCCCAACTTCCTCTTTCAGCAGGAAAGTGGATTCTTCTCTACATGCAGCCATGCTGCTTCTTAAAGAGGAATGCAGCCTCATTCAGGCTCATGCAGCCCCATTCAGAAGCTATGCAGCTTCTTCTTTAAACATATTTAAAACACATCTTATTATGAACTTGTCCTTGGTGCACAGCCTCTCAGCAGTATCTGTCCAACAGACATTGCACACCAGTTTGCTTCTACCAGCTGGGAGGTGTTGTGGGACTTCAGGTAGGCCACTTTCCCGCTTCATCTGTCATCTATAAAATGAAGATTATGACAGTCTTCCTGTTGAATAGACAAGGCAAGAGTAGCGATGTTATTATTCAAACTAATTATCACAGTGATTCCTGGCCATACTGTTTGCTTTCTGAACCTTCCTTCAAATATTTAAACTCCTCTGGATTGCTCAGTTTGAAACCTTAAACAAACTATAGGAATAAATCTACTTGCACATAGACTGTAAGAAGGACATTCTGATTATCCTGAGGTTTTATTACTCCACCTCAAGCAGTTGCACCATTTCCTGTGTAGGTGCATGGTAGTGATGGACTTTGTTCACTGAGGGCACACATTTTTAACCTGGTTTTCTGGTCCAAGGAGATGAAACAGAACAAAATAATGGCAATGGTTTATAGATGTGGTTGTATATGAGCATCCATAACTGAAGGGAATGTATCACTTTGTCTCTTCTGGTATCATTAATGCAGAACACCATTTTGCAGAGACAGGCCTAAGCATATGATATTGTTTCCCAGAGGAAGCTCAAAGCTTGTTAACTGAAATCTAGAGAAGTATGAAAAAAAACCCTATTAGATGCTGACACACCAGCAAAAGGCTGGAGTAAATCTTCTTTGTGACAGGTGCCTTACAGCTGTGGATGACAGTGCCATAGAGGCAGAGAGTGAGCTATTGTCATATAAGCTATTTAGCTGAGCTAAACTACAGAGCAGGACACAGGCTCAGATGAACCAGGGGACTGAAAAGTGCAAAGACTCTTCATATGAAACAGGAATATACAACACACAAGCCAATGCTGGTAGGGGGTCACTCTCTGGGGACAAGGCTTGAACTAGATAGATTAAGTCAACTAAAAGCTATGACTACAATTTAAATTCTCTGTTTTGTATTGCATTGTGGTACGGGTAACAGTAGCACACAGATACTTTACACAAAAACAATCCTTTCTTTTGCTGAAGCTTGTCTACACAGAGAAATTTTGTAGTATCTTTATATCAGCATAACTCCCCATGTGGACACCCTTCCTTCAGAATAATTCCAGGATAATTACAATTATGCTGCATAATTATAACAGAGAATTTCTCAGTGTAAACAAGCCCTTACTCTTTAGCTGAATCTACTTGAACCTTCAGAATTATGTTGCTGCCTTTGCTGTTTACAGCCTTCTCAAACTTGTCCGTTTTATGCTATGCATTCCCAACTCACTAGCTATTGTTTACCCAAAGTAAACACATTTGATTGCTCTAATTTGTTCTCAGATTAGTCCCTCCAGCCTCAAAGCCTTATCTGACATACAGAGCATCACAGTATTTGCTGGGTCTCTCTTAACTTCAGAAGCTGGACTTTGAAGCATAGTACATGTGCCCAGATGCCTTTAAGTGGCTGTAAATCTGATTTGTAGGACCTCTAGAAGGAATTTCCTTCTTATTGTCAAGGAAGAAGAAATCCAACTTGCTCACACAAGTGGCAGATAAATTCTCCTTGCAGTTTCTCAAGGGTCTAGCCATCATCTTCATTCACCCAGCACTGCTGCTGTTAGCTGAGGAGACAGAGGCCACATCAAGTGAGGTGTTTTAACCTTGTGGGCTGCGCTGGAAGATAAAAGCATCCATCACAGCTCCACAGCGGCATTCTTGTCCTCATCAGCAACCATCAGCTTCAGTGGCAGAGAAAGATAGGTCATCTTGGTTTGGGTGGCAGTGCAAAGTCACCAGCATTTTCAGTCTTGTTTTCTTAGCAGTCTGAGAAGCAAGGTTAGCCAGGTCACCAGTCCAGCATTTAGGGAATGCTTCTGTATCACCTTGTTTGGAATTGTGGCATGACACTGAAAACAGATTGTTAGTGATCTTTCTAATACCAATAGTACAGATGTTAATAATAACAAATAGAGCTAATAAACTGTTATTTATCATTTGGCCTTGACATTTTAAAACATTTCTGGAGCACTTCTTGTGACCCCTGGCACTCCAGTAGCTGCAGGGATGGCCTGTTCACCAACCAGGAAAACACAGGTTCCCCCTTGGACTGGAGGGCAACAGGCTGATAGTTGCACATCAAAGCTACTCCAGAGTTTAAGGCAGGAAGTATAGAAAATTATTCAGTTTTGCTAATGGCAGAGGTTTAGGACCTTAATAAGCGATACGGAGTAGGCCATAAAATTATTTGTATTTCAACTTCAAACTCTTGCTCAGTTTCATTTTGCATTCACAAAAGTACTGCTGAATTACATTTTTTTCTCCCCTCCAGCCACTTTGTTTTCCATCCAAGTTGTGGAAAACTTGTTTCTTCTCTTGATTACAAGGACCATACTAAGGCTGCTTTTTGCTGGTGCAGTCAGAGGTTGAACTGTGTCAGTTGGGAAAGATCATGATAGGGCAAGCCACAAGGGAGTTCTGCTGTGTCCCTAATTAGCAGAGCTACCCAAATAACGTAGAAGGTCATCAGAAGCCATTTTCACTCTGTTTCCCAGATAGGGAGAAGAGCCTGTGTTCATCTGAGTACTCTGATCTCATTTTAAAGAAAACAGAAGGAAAGGAAGATTTTTATCCATTCTGATAATTTATCACATGCAGCAGTGCAGCTGTTTATATCAGAAGGAGGAAGTGAAAGAAAAGCCTTTGTTTCTTTTGGCAAATTTTCCATGACACTCTCAGTAGAAGAGACCTATTTTATTCTGTAGGGTGCAACCCTCACATGGGAACACAACAGCAACAAAAAAAAAGGTTAGCTGATTGTTTGGCAGCAGGTTAATATTCTTCATTTGGTTATTTAACTTGATCTTTCCTCTAGCTATTTCCAGTGGCAGGAATAAAACTTGGAAGTTGTAGAAACTCCTACTCTTCCTTTGTTCAAGTGTGAGCACAGGTCATATAGACATTTTACAGTCCCAAGCATTTGAATTACAATGTAAAAGTATTAGTATCCTTTTGTATTCAAATGCCTGCTCTTGGAGTCAATATTCACGGAGCCATCACTGTGCTTGGAGCTATGCAGTAGAAAAAGGGTAACACTAGATCAAAGACTGACTGAGTAGGTGGACAATGCTGTGGTTCACACGGTGCTTGGGCTGGTTCTGTCCCTCGGATGGGATTGCAGAGCAGCCAGTGCAGGCACAGCATAGTCAGGGCACAGGCAGCATTCCCACAGGGGAACAAAAGAAAGATGGCTTTTTGGCATTGTAAAACAGAACAGAAAAAAACAGGGGGAAAAAGTAATGGAAAGGGCTATTTTCACTGAACATGCTTGTAGATTTCCAGTGGTGAGAATATAGTTCAGGAAATAACTCACGTATCTTTTATGTAAAAAAACACTGAAATTTTTCAAAGGTTAGGATAATACAACAAAGGTAGCCAAAAACCCATTTTTGCCTTAACAAGCATCTATATACCATGTTCAGAGGAGTTTACTGAGAACTTTACTTCTAATTGGACTTAGTAGAGGAGTTTTGTTCAATAAGCCTCAAGGGTCTGTTAACACAAAAATCCACGAATATTAGAAAAATTATACATATGAAAAGCTAGTTGTGATCATGTCACCAACTTCTTCATGAACTGAATTGTGTTGGGGAAATAAGATAATAAAAACTTGCCAAGTGGGACTAAATAATTAAATTTTAAATAAACTACAATTTTCAGTTGTGTTGTAACTCTAGTAGTTGAAGGAAAACATTGAGAAGCAGGAAAGCACACGTTAATATAGAAATTTAAGGATAATAACAGAAAGCACTAATACTGATTAGGATGACTATGATGATTATAACTTCCAGTATGTAATATCATAATGAAAATGTTCCAGACTAGTATGCTCTCAGAAGTTATACATTTAGTTAGGCACCAGGGAAAGTCTCTTCATGCTAGGATGGTTTATGCAGTTACAGAAAAACTTATAAAGAAATAAGAAAATGAGTAAAGCAAGCTGATGGGAATAACGAGGCTCTGTGCAGAGAAAAAGTTTCCTCATTCAAGAAGATCTTCCAACTCCATCAAATAGGAACACAGGAGAGTAAATTATATACTGATGGGAGAGGAAAATATATTGATATAAATCATTCAGAGGTAACACTGGGAAGTATGGTGACTTCAGTTGCAGTCAATATTAAGAATTATTGATCTGAGAGATAAATATTGACCAAGGTGATGCCAAAGTCAATATTTAACTTCAGGGACCATAAATCTTAATAGCAAGTGTAAAGAGCAGTCAGTATCATCTATGTTTGATATATATTTTATTGCCTTTTACAAGGATATAAAAGGTTTCTTAAAAGAGAAGCTGTTTTCTTCATTTCGAAAAGTGCTCGCCTTGCCAGAGCAATCCAGAGGTATATGCTTGTTGTTCCAAAGATCATCTAATGGTTGGTGTAGCCTCAAAATTGAGAATCATTTACATGATAAGTTTCCTATGTAACAAAAAAAAAAACCACCAAAAAAAAAAAAAAACCCAACACCAAAAAACAAAAACCAAAAAAACAACCCCAAATAGTTGGCAGCAGCATCTTTTGAGATTTATGTTAGCTGAGAAATGCTGTCCTACATGCAACATCTTCCTAGATAAAGCTACTTAACAACTTAGGGGAAAATCAATTATAAATTTTGTAAGCTATCCACAATTCTCCTGAAGTTTCTTAATGTTTTAGTGCTGCACCTCAACACATCAACTGGATCCATAAAATGTTCATGTGCATAACAGTTCCTATTATATTTACATATTATTACAGTATATGTAGTACTGTACTCTCTTGCACATTGTATTTTTCTGGTTTTGTTATTCATATTTCTATCAGTTCTGCTTCTAATATGTGAAGCATTCTTTAACCCAATATCTAGAGTTCACAGTATTAAATAGAAAGATCTTTTTTCACTTGCTGTCTCCTTCCTCTTTTCCTGTATTAAAGAGCTGACACTGACAACCATAGCTAAGGTAAATGCAGTTTAAAAATACCAACGAGGTAGCAATTGATAATTTAGTTAACAGTCTTGGAACATTCCTAACTGTCCCAGTGTTCTCCCTAATGTTCAGAGGACATTTCTCCTATTATATTAGAAGACATCGCTTTTCAAAAGCCACTGCATATTTGGCATTCAATTTTCTGACACATGAAAAAATACACTTATAATAAAAGATTACTTGGACACTCCTGCAGTGAGTGAGTCTAACTCTTCCCGAAAACCAAGGTTTTTTGACCAGTTTGTATGATCTAAACCAGCACAAGGGAATGATTTTACACAATCTTATGTAATAAGGCTTTAATTCTATGAAACGAAGGCTTTATGACATTAAGGAGCAAGACAGTTAACCTCAAATGGTTTATTCATGTCAGCACAGTCCAAAGATGTAATTAGTTGTAATGTTCTTACACTCAGAGTCAGGGGTTTAGAGCAGGAAGAGACACCAATGGCATTGCCCAGCTCTTGCTACTCACTCCCAAGGGGGCTGGGCTGTCTAATTTTACATCTCAGAGCCCTGATATATGATGGCCTTCCTTTCAAAAAGTGTCTGTACACTACCAGGACAACTTACAGAGAGAGTTTTCATGCCTGAGAAACAGGCAAACATACACAGGTATAGCTAAACCAGTGCTGAGCTTGGGCTTTAGAAGTGCCTCTTTTTAGACACTTGTCAGCAGGCACATGTTAGAGGTAGATATTTGGCAGTTTTAGTCTGATTATTTCCATGACTCATTAAATTTTTGACTGTCAGAAGAAAATAGTTTTCTGGAAAGGGATTCCCTTGTCAGGCTGTTTCTCATGACTTTCCCAGTCTTCAGAACTCTGCAATTAAATGACTGAGTTTTACTGATCTCAATTCTCTTGTTTTAGGAGGTGTCAAGGCTAAAAATTACGGTAATTAGGGAACACAGTAAAAAGCCATACCCACTTCCCCTATTACCTCTGCTAGCGACTGAGCAAGCACTGATACTGGTAGCACTCACAACGTTTACACTTGCCTGAGGGAGTACCATCCAAACCTTACTATAAGGGTAAGTCAAGTATTTTGCTCATTTTAAGTATCTGCATTGGTAAGCAGTAGTGATAATACTGGGAAATAATGCAGTTTAGAAAAGAGATGACTCTAGACATGATAACACTCTGAGAGAACATTTTAAGAGAAGCAAACTAGGGGGAGGGGGTCTTTATCTGTTACATCACAGCAATCTGGCTTTTGAAATGTTCTGTAGGTAGCTGTATTTGCAAACAGTAACTTGTGATGACTCCAGTGACAAAGGGAGGGAGAGTCATCCCAGTGTGTGGGGGGGAAAAAAATCACTCAGTAGTTTGTTTCCACTACATGTAGTCATTATCTGGCATTTGGCTTGGGTGTAATAACTTGGTGTCTCTTTGTTCCCCCATACAGGATGAAGGCTCTAATCAGTTTTGTCAGAACGTTTGCTCAGTTAATCTCCTAGCAATGTGTGATGAATAATCTGCCTATTGACTGTCTCAGCAGTTGGTGAGTTCTCCACCCTCACCCCTTGGTGAGACGCATCTAGTTTCTGCTGGCTGCTCATTTTCCTTTAAAAGAGGAGCACTGTCTCTCTTCCCAGCCCGCAGGAGGCACATCCCACCCATCCCACCCCTTTTAGCCTCACACCCCTCTTCTCCCCTTCCCCTCTGGAATTTGGAAAATGCTGCCCGCCCACTCTGGGTTTTGTCCTTGGATAACTACCTTCCTCCCAGTCACCTTGAGCTCTCATACCACAGAGTGTTCCCTCTCTACTGAGCTTCGGATCTTTATTTTCATACCAAGGAAAACAGATTTAGGGTGAACAGGAAAGTTTTGGCAACAGCTGTCATCACATTATCAACACAGTGTTAGTGATGAATAGTTCTGGAGGAAAGAAAATACTATGGAAAGCTCTACTTCACTGGGACAAAAATACAAGGGTAGATCTGAGAGCTTCCTTCATCATTGACTCGGAAGAAGAAAAATAAGAAAAAACTCTAATCGAAATATCAAATCGCAATTGCTTGCAACTATGAATTGACTTGACAAGAAAAATCCAGGCATCTATCCTGCATGTGACTGCACACAACTGTGGGGTCTGCCTGTGCCAGCCCTTGCAGAGCAGAGAACTGTAGGGAAGTTTCCTGCAAGCAGCTGATTTTAACATGGCAGGTAAAAAGAACCCTAACTGAACATCTGAGTATGGTAAAGAGTTTCAGCTCCTGTATTAGAGCAATGTTTCTGTAAGTTCCTAAACTAGGCCAGAAATAACACCCATTATATAAAAAGCAGTGTAGATTTTTGGGACAGCAATATACTTTTGGTTATAAAGGCTGACAGAGGTATACTGTGCATTGGGAAGAATACAGAAAACATTACATAGAACATGGATTTGAGGAAATATAAATTAAAAGCTTCATGACTTCCAACTCTGGGGTCTTTTCAGACCTATCTGAAATGCACAACTGTACTCCCTTTGAATAAGGAGAGATGTACTATTAATGTAATATTGCACTTGTTACAGAACTTCCTTAATGGACAGGTAAATCTGCCTTAGATCAAGGTCCAACTCTGACAGCCGGATTTCACCAGAGTGACATATGTGAAGGCAGCATTCTTATAACTGTTACATAATTTGGACTCAGTATCTCTCTTGTTAAGGGTGTTCTATTTTTCAAATTGATCATTCTCATCTAAATAAAAGTGGCTGCACCTCCTCTTTGTGTGCCTCTGGTTTATTGTCTCCATTGTCCCACAATGATACAGATATATATAGATATAAACACAGATGATATAGCCACATGTTTTTGTTTCAAGTGAGTGGTACCAAAAGCCACCTGCTTTCTGTGTGTTCCTGAACCCCACAAGCTCCTGCAGGCAACCTAAACTAAGTCAGATTTTGTATTGTCTACATTTCATACCCGTCCTTGCTGTTTTGGTGATGGATCTCAGAGCCATCTTGGCTGCGCAACCAGGAAGGCTCATGGGATATCTGGAGCCAGGCACAGCATGGCAGGTCCCAGCACACAGGAGTTAAGAGTATCCCCACATGCGTCCTTTCGCATTTACATGCGGGTCTTACCCAATGCTTTCCCCAAAGGCATAGCAACTGAATCATTTGGGAGCTCACAGGAAACAAACAGATGGTCAGCAAGAATATGATACATGATTATATCTGTACATAAAAGTATGCATATTTGAAAGCGCGTACAAGCCTCCTTGGAGTGAGTATATAGAGTTTCACTGCTTTTTCTAGGGTTCTGGGAAGTTGTTTTCAGCTTGAACTTAGTGTCAAATAAATCTTGTTTATAGGTCACTTGTGGTAGTTTGCAACCAAGTTGCATAGCACTGTGAAGCAGATACCATTGCATATTATATCATCAAGAATTCCTGATGCAAAAACAAGGAAAACATTTTAGATCTTTTTCTTTCATGTTTTGAAGCTTCTCTTGCAACTGAGAAACTTGCTAAAATAAATGTAATAAATTAAATGCTGCATAAAGCACCTGACACAAGTGAATTATGCTAATAGAATGGGTGTGTGTAGTTCACCATAGATGTACATCTCATGGTCCCTGTTCACACCTCAGCATCTCATTCACACATTCTTGAGAGAAGGATCAATCAAAAGTGGGGTGCTAAACAGCATGTCTTTAGTTAACTAGATTTCAGAAGTTTCTATGAGTTTCTATAAGTCCAAGAAACAGGGGGGATGCACATTGTATGGATTTTCCATTTCAACGTGAAAAAGGTCCTGCCCTCCAAGTTTCTGTTCTCTTTCCTCAGCCCTTGCAAGTATTTTCCAAAAATGTCTCTCTTTCCCACTGCCTGCTTTCAATCAACACCATGCATTCAATCTTCTTACCCACTGGGTGACTTGCCATTTCATCTGCTCCTCCACAACCAGCTCATAGTCTTTTTCAGAGATGTTTTGAAGAGCTTTGTAGAACCTACTTGATGAATTTTCATGTCAAAAAGTATCACCTTGCTACCTAAACATGAACAGAAGTGTCTTAGCATGGGAAAGTGATGCAACAGGATAGGGATAAGAGAAGAAGCAGCAAGTAGTCACCTTTTCAGCAGAACACCCGTGACAATCAGTGTCCTGTCTCCAGAAGTGTCTTGTCTTCACAATCTGACTTTCCCCTGTATTGCAGAACAGATATCACACTCAGGCTCATAGACCCCTCTCAGTGTTCCTCCCACCAGGCAAATAGATGCAGAGAAAGGGAAATTCTGGGGGCCTGCAAAGACTATGCCTAAGGCCCAACTTTTTGCCTCAACTTCCTAATGCCTAAATCTGACCTTCCCTACCTTTTCACACTGTAGCTTGTTTACCGAAGCCAAAAGAACCAGAGCTTTTGCTAAAGTCTTTATGTCTGTAGTAAGGACTCATTTTCAAGGACATGTGACAATCTTTTCCAAACAGATCATATTTTAACATTTTAAGATCTGTCACCTGGATTTGAAAAGCAAAGCTTCTGTACTTTCTTTTCCTACAAACTGCCATGATTCCTACTCTCTCACTATACTCTGCATCAGAGACCTCAGTGACAGTTCCACAGCTATGATGTTATCCCCCTCTACTCAGCACTGGTGAGGCCACACTTTGAATGCTGTATCCAGTTCTGGACCGCTCACTTCAAGGACATTGAGGTGCTGGAGCGTGTCCAGAGAAGGACAACAGATCTGGGGAAGGGTCTGGAGCACAAGTCCATGAGAAGCATCTGAAAGAGCTGGGGGAGTTTAGCCTGGAGTAAAGGAGGCTCAGGGGAGACCTTATCACTCTCTACAACTGCCTGAAAGGAGGTCATAGCAAGGTGGGCATCAGTCTCTTCTCACAGGGAACTAGCAACAGGATGAGAGGACATAGACTTAAGCTGCACCAGGGGATGTTCAAATTGGACATTAGGAGGAATTTCTTCACAAAAAGGGTGATTAAATACCAGAACAGACTGCCCAGGGAGGTGATGGAGTCACTGTTCCTTGAGATGTTTAAGAAAAGACTGGATGCCTCAAGGTGTTTAAGAAAAAACTGGATGAGGCATTTAGAGCCGTAGTCTAGTTGACATGGTGGTGTTCGGTCAGAGGCTGGACTCGATCATCTAGGACATCTTTTCCAACCTAATTGATGTTGTAATTCATATCTTCCACCTCTTTTTGTAAGCCAACAACATTAATGACTTGTCATTGGTTATCGTTATATCTCAAAGTAATACCTGCTTAAAGCAACAATTTCACGTGACTGACCCAATGCTGACCCAAATGTGCCAATGCTAACAACTGACCTAATCCCCCATTTCAAGTAGAAAACTTGCTCCTCCAGTCATAAAAGATCACTGTACTATAGCATATAAGCAGATTGTCATATAAGAAAAAAAAATTAAAAGGCATATATGCTCTCTGTATTTTCCACAGATTCTCATTAAGTGTCTCTGGACTCATATCCTTCCTTTTCTGTTTTCATTCTACAGGCTTCTCCAGACTTTTTATCTGAGGTAAGGGATTGTCAGTTTATTCAAGGCACTTACCATATTTGCAAGAACTAGCACAGACCTCTCACATATTTGGTCTAGGTGTGATAAGAACATTTGCTCTTTATACATTAGCCCCACTTAAAACCTGTCAAAGACACCAAGTGGTCCTGCAATATATCATCTATTCTGCAGTGCAAGTGAAGCTGGGTGGTTGGCTTCATCAGCCCTTTAAGACCAGATATCACTATTGCTGCTTCAAAACAGCCACAGCTCAGAGAGGCTGGCAAGATGCATATGTCATGTGGCATGATCTACCCTGTTGGAAAGCAGCTTTGTGCTCCTCCATCAGTGGAAGATGCCCCAAACACAGCAGAGGTAAGTGCTCTAGGTGAGGCTACAGCCCCCAGGCTACATTTGTACTGATAAAATAAACAGTGCTGGGCAGGCTTTGGCACTGAGCCTCGATCATCTCCACTGTTAAACTTCTAGAATGATTTTGACCCAGGGCCAACTTGTACTCACCCAAGCAATCTGCGGGAAGACTTCTTGAGCTAGCACAGGCCAGGGATTCTCCCCACCAGAGCACCTGGCTACAACCACCTTGTTCTCAAAGGGTAAACGTGTTTAATTATGTGGATGCGGGCAATCCAGTGCCAGGTGACTTCAGCAGCAAAGAGATGGACATGTTTGATTTACTAATATAGATGTAGCCTCACTTTCTAACAGCTTCCTGTGAAGTTGAAAGTAGAAAATTCTGAAGGCGCCCAGCAGGTTCCCATGCCCTGGATTGCCCCTCTGCTAGCTCTGAAAAGCCAGATCCTGAATTCTCTGCTAAAGTCTTCAACAGTATTGAATGAAAAAGGGGATGAGAGACTATAAAGCAGACACAATTCTCCAACCTCCAGATAATCATTCCCAGGTCCATATGCAGAAGGAAAAATGTATGTGCCTGGGTTTCTTTAATAGATTATGCAGTCTACTCGCTCACATTTATCACATGGGCTAATGTAAGATTTACTGTCCGTAATTAATCAACCTTAGGCAAGAATATTTAGCACTTCTACTCCATTTTTCATTTTCAAAGTGCTTTTCAAACACTACCTAATTAAACATCAGGACCAATTATTTTCAAGGTACTTTACAGACACTTTTAAAAAATGAAATAAGCACATTTTAGCATGTACATGAGGAATCTTTTTAAGTCAAAACAGCTCTATTTGCAACCTGCTGAAGGAATGAAAGCAGTAATAGGATGGAGATTTCCAAACAGACCACAGCAGCAGCCAGTTAGTTCTGTTCCTATGCACACAAAAGCCTGTAATCCAACCTCCTTCTTAAAACTTCTATCTCAAGCTTTCATTTTGCCTGTGAGAGGACACTTTATTATTAAAGAACTGCAGAACGGGGATGAGAAAGAATTACTTCTTTGCAAGGGACATATGCCACCACTGGGCTGGGGCTCTGACTCATATGCTCAGCCATAGCTCATGAGGTCACACCTGTTAAGTCTCACCTCATTTCTTTCACAGGGGTAGCAGAACAAGCTGTGTGTTCACACAGCAGTAGTGTCTTCACCAGCAAGGTCAATCCAAGGCATGGTATTTACTCACTGAAAACTGTTCAGTATCCTTCCCTCGTGACCAGAAATGCAGTCAGCATTGGCAATTTTTGACCACCTGTAAAGAGAAAGCTGGGTGTGGTGGGCTATGCCTGTCATCCCAATTTCCCCAGAGGTGGGTGGGTGCCCATGAGCCCGGGGCTTCAGTGTGCTCAGGCAGTTTTCCACATCAAGTTTGTCATCAGTCTGATGATCCCTGAGCTCAGGTCAGCAGGTTGCCTAAGGAAGGTAGAACCCACCTGGGTCAGAAACAGAGCAGCTCTGTTTCTGGCAGCACAGTCCAGTTTACCCAGGGGCATGTACTGAGACGGTGGTAATTTAAATCCCGAGGCCAGTTAACAGTAGATTTTGACTGGGAAAGGACACACAGCCCCTCCTGTCCTCTCTGCTACAGAGACAATGGAGGGTAAGGCATAGATTGCAGTGAGCCAGGCTTGTCAGCAAGTTCTTGTTCGTGCCAGAATTATTCTTACCTCAATAGTGAAGAAAGGATTAACACTGCATAAATAGGCAAACAAGGGCAGAAAGTGTGACATTTCCCTGATAAGATAAATAAAATCAAGAAGCAAAATATTTTTCATTAAACATTAAGAGTTTATGGATGTGCCAACATGGCTTGGTGCAGTTCTGGTCAGATACCCAAGGGAGCTCTATGTAAGCCAGCTCCCTTACTGGAAGCAGCCTAGGCAGGCATCCTGGCATAACCAGGTCATTAGCCCTGCTGCAAAGTCGGCTATATCGACTCAGCACATCACACTAATGTTGCTTCACTTCTTCTGGGGCCTGGGCAGGTTCATGCAGCACAGGAAACTCAGTGCAGCACTTACATGAGTTCTCCAGCTACACATCAAGCCAGGGGACAGCAAACTTTCAAGGATGGTGTGTACCAGATGGTATTTTTCTTTCCCAGATTAGAGGTTAAACATGCTGGTAAGAACGCTGTGGGATCCATGAGAGACTGCCTCTTACAGAAACAATATGCTACCATTTTCTATCATCATTAAATTGCATCTGTACAAGGCAGAAGCTCCTGCTGCTCTCAGAATGAGCCAGAAGGTGGGAGCCACCAACATCTCTCTCCAGATGGCACAGGCCCAAAACCAGCTCTGTGCTAGCCCTACTGGTGTTTTTAGAAATTGACCCCCATGATGCTACTGGTTTCACTGCCCCAGACTGTGAATAGGCTGGAAGAGTCATAGGGATGCAACCAAAAAGTTCTGTGAAGCTAAAATTTATGGCTAAGGCTTTTCTGCCTTATCCTTGAGTTCCATGTTTGGGCACAGCTGCCTTACAAACAAATTGCAGAATTATATTCTGGTTTAGAAGTTAGCAAACCTACCTTCAATTCACAAGGAAATAAGCCAAGTGTCTTTCATAAGAGTACTAAAAATTGGGCTTTGGGTTAGGTTGTTGACCTACATGCCTCAGCTCTCTGGCTGTGAAATGGGAACAGTCTTTCCAACAGAGACATGGCTGAAAAAATTTCATTCCTTCTTACAAAACACTGCCATAGTGAAGTGATAATAAGGGATTTAGATGTGTTAGTTTTACTAAACTATTTAAAATATCCAGAGTAGTAGAAATGGCCCCAGACTTCCTTTTGCCTGTATTAGTGTAAATAGAAGCAATTGTATTGAACACAGCTCACTGTATACGAAACTTAATTGAAATCAGTCCTTACATCTTTCTATGCAATTAAAATGGATAACGGGAATTTTTCTGATCCCACTCACAGCTAAGTTACATCAGCCTTTTATCTGAGCACCCGTTTATGGAGCTTTTTTGTTTTAAACTTTAGCTGGTTTCAAGGCTTACACAAAGGCCTTGGATATTTTCATTTATTTATTTCAGTATTCTCCCTTGGAGAAAGAAGAGCAACTTGGAGCATGCACAAGCCAGAGTTTGAAAATAATGCCATAAAATAATTTCTGAAACTTTGTGAGAAGCCAAAACAGCAGATCTTTTAACAGTTAGTCATAATTATGAAGAAACTAGGGAAAAATTAATTGCATCTACCTGCATGCAGGGAAGGTTTCTGATTTAAGTTTTGCCATATATACCCAAAAGTATTTTTACCCTCCTTACTAACCTAACTGTTCTGGGAACACTGCATGGTGTAGACACAGCTAAAGGCTACACTTCATTGATCACAGTTGATTCTGTTACGATGCCTTTCCCTCTATGGTGGAAGCTGCTCAGTTCAGCAGCACTTGGAAGGGACATGGTGACTGACAGAGTCTGCTCCCAGTCCACTGCAAACATCAAGCATCAAGTGTTAGTTAAGCTGCCAGACTACATCAGGCTTCAGTGACGATTGAATTCCAGCTTTGAAAACAATATTATTTCAGACAGAATTAAAAAAAAAAAAAACCAACAAAAAATCACCACACCAGAAAGGACAAGTGTTTCTAACTTTTCCATTCCTAATATCTTCTTTCCCAAGAATTATATTTTGGCAAAACTATTTTCCTGGATTTGTTTATAAATGAGCCTAAGGAACTGAAGGGGCTCATTTCATACCACAGTGTGAAAGATGGATGAAGAGGGTCCAAGCAAGGATGCTCCAGCATCAGCCCAGTAATTACACCTCTAATCACTCCAGAAATCTGTTTTCCCACAAGTAAACCTGTCAGCATCCCTCCACTTATGGGTCTATGTCAAAAAACATACAATAATACAGGGGGACCTCAGGCTGGATCCTCATGGCAGCTGTTATGTTCTCCTTTCAAGTGGTCAGAAAGGTTGAACTTCCATTTCTTAGGATTTGATAAGTTAGATGATACCTGATCCCAAAACAAGACTGAACTGATCATTTTTCTACACTCACTTGGACTTCAGCACGGGTTTTACAGGCAATATTTGTACAGGTAAGCCAGTCAGACATAAACACTTTGTACGGTGTGACTTTCGAAGCAACAAGCCTAAGATTGAATACTGGGCAATCCTGATATGAGTCCTGGTATCTCCCACTCACAGTGTGACCAAAAGAGACTATAAGTGACCATAAGCAGATGTGAATGCAAATGGAAAAATGGTGGCAGTGATGGTACCATTCCTGATGAGATGCCTGATGAAACTCCAGAGGCAGTGGGCCAAACAATAAGAAACTCCTCCTCAGGCTTACCCAAGAATCAGAGTATTAGTTTTTATTTCTGGAAATTTATAAGATATGATAAGATAGATGGCCACCAGTTAAATACACAAGTTGAATATACAATCCCCACTTCAAGGAGACTAGGATACTTTTTATCTGCCACAAACAGTGGACTAGTCAGTATTTGTTTTGGAGCTACTTAATAACTGTCCATTACTGCATATCAGATTTTGTTGCTCTGCACCTAATGAATCAACAATACTCAGATTAAGAAAGATAGGAAAATAGGTTGTTATTATGAGATCCAAAGGATCCCAGGTTTTTAAATTATTTTTATCTTATGGCTTTCTGTTTATTTCTTTTCTAAATGCCAAGACAAAATCTCAGGAAAATTATAAATACTAAACCACTAACACTTAGAAAAATGCAGCCAACTTCCCAAATTCACGTAAGTTTCCTAGTCTACAGATTTGAGTGGGTTCCTGTAGGCCAGTTGTTGGACAAGGTGATGAGCAGGGGGAGAAAGAGGAAAAGAAAAGGGGAGGTTGAAAGAAGAAAGGGAAAGGAAATAACAATGAAAGATACATAAACTTTAAAAGCCTGTCTAGTAGAGGCTGCTGCAGTAGTATGGTATGGAAAAACTAATGGGGACAGCTGAACCAGTGCATGAGATTGTTCTGAAATTAAAAACAATGTGTATTTTGTTTAACACATTCTATGTTATTTAAAGAAAAGTAAGAAGAATTCCAGCTGGGATGGAACCTACAGAGCCCCTTGAGCAATTTGAATAATTATAGACTTGGATAAATTGCAGTTAAACCATTTGTTTCAAATGTGCTACAACCAATAACTAAACCAGCAACAGCCTTTCAGTGTAAAAGATCTGTTGCTGGCTTCAGGATAAAGTACAGTGAGCTGCAGATAGTTGCTGGCCTGCCATACACGATGTAAAGAAAAAAAACTTTTCCTCCATAAAGGCTGTGATTTCCAAACTTCAGATACCAGCAAAAATAGCTGTATACATTTGCTTGCCATATGTACTCAGAAAACAGTAAAGGTATTTTTCTGGAATAACAAAGGCAGATTTGGGGTTTCTCTGTTACATTTATAATTTCCAGAATAAGAGTTGTCTCAGTAATAAACTCATCCTCATTCTTAAGGGACCGTAAAAAAAAAAAAAAAAAAAGAGGCAGAAAAAGAATTTATTTTCATGTTAACAATAGCCAGAACACACTTCACATTCTTGTTTGAAAATTTGCCTCCCACCCTGTTCTTACTGAATTTGCACCAGTTGATGATGGCAGGTACCAGCTGCTATGCCAATGTTAGAGCCTTGCCCTATTTCACAGATGTAAGTGGTGATATAAGGCACAGATTCATGTTGGGAGTACCACAGGCATTACTGTGAAATTTATTTTATCATTCTTATATGGACATAAGTCCTGTAAAAATCCATAATTTTGCAGTGAGCTCAGTGCTGTGAGACTTCTCCGTCCAGTTGGGTCCTGCAGGGCTCAATACAGCTCAGTTTTACCACAGGGTCTGCCAAACATGCCTCTTAAGGAAGGATGGGGAGAGAAGACATGAGGGTTTCAAGTACTTGAGGACAGGAAAGAGGCTTGGATTTGCCCAGTGTGCTTAAATCTACTAAGTTTAGGGAGTCTGGGGCAAAACTACGGTACTTCAGTGAAGCTTGTACACCAAGTAATGGCTCCATGTGCTACAAACACAGGCATGTTGTAGAAATCACATTGCCACAGTTGCAAGATGAGCCACAAGTGTTCTTCCAACACTTACCCTTGCCACTCACAAGGACAGCCATTTATTTTCTTTCAGCAACTCCTCTGCATACACAAACTTAAGCGTGCACACAACTAAAGCACCTCAGCAGCACATTCAACCCTTTCTCCCTGCACATGGAGTTGATTCAGTATTCGCCTGTGGCTGCCAGGATCATCACTGAAGTTTGGCTGCCCTCCCTGAAGTCCTGCTGCTTTGGACGCCTCCACTGTAGTATTTAAGACAGTTGGGGCAAGGGAACAGCTGCTTCTGCAAGGTCTTTTTATCGAGTGAAACAGAAGTGCTGCACTAGGAAATTGGTACCTGTGAGAGCACACTGCAATGGGCTTGAAGGTAAATGCAGCTATTTTGCATTTCACAGTGGAAGGAAGTAATAACATTTAGAAACTGGGAAGCATGATGGAGGACCTAGTCCAACAGAAGTAGAGTGTGCCAGTGCAGGAAAAATTTAAACTCTATGCATAGGTTGATGGCTTCTACGGTCATCTCAAATTGGACCTTCTTTTAATGAACTCAGTGAGGAAGTCTGCTGTGTTTTCAGCAGTGATCAGAACAGCAAAATCAACTGCTTGGACTTCTTGACTGTAAAAGGGGAGTGCTGGAGAAGTCTTGTGGGACTACAGAAAAAGAGTACTGCCCCAGTTCTGGGGCTAGGGAGAAGAAGTCTGACCAGGCAATCATCCTGACATTCCTGAGCATTCCTATTAGGTGCACCAGACAGGATGAAGCAGAATAATACTGACAAAAATTATGTACCATAGGGCTCTCAGAAATCTCTTCAGGAAGGGAGTAAAAAAGTAATAACTGAGACACCACAGATTATGAACTCAATCTTAGGCATCAAAACAATACACATTTCTCAGCTAGAAATGGACAGTAGAGGCAGAAAAGAAAATAGAAATTAGAGTCAGTGAAATAAGAAAAAGATGGACCACTATCACATTCCTGTGTAAGTGTAATTGTGTTCCCTAAAAGGAGTATCATCACAGTGATGAATGAGATATTAAGATAGAGATTTGATAGTTTTCCAGTATTTTGTCCAATACACTTTTAATTATTGACCTACTTTTTCTTTTGTGAGCCTGCTCCTCTATATCATTATAGAGCATTTCCACTCATACCCAGTCAGTATCTTCTACTGCTTACTTTCATCCTGATCTTTCCCGTGATAAGTCTCTAAAACCTCCTGAAGAATGTGTCTGTCCTTGCTGTTCATAGTCTTAGTGTTTATGTATCATGATTTGATATTTAATTGGGCAAGCTAGATAAATTTGATTCTTTTAATCTTTTGTCATAAACCAATTCTTCTTGTCTCTTCATGATGTTCCACCTTTGATTTATCTGTATTTTCACTGGCGTTATGAGGTTTGCAGAAAACAATGCATGATTCTATGTATGCCAAAAGTTTTACAGGATATCTGAATAAAGCTCAACACTACCAAAGATCACTGCTTTTCAACAGGGGGCTATTTCTCCTCCAGAAGTCAAAATTTCAACTATTTCACACGTTTCCATAGTATAAAAAAATATTTCAATCCAATGTAATAATTTGTGAGACCTTTGAGCTTCACTGATGGCACTGACTTGTTTCCCAGGTGCTGGATTTGATACCTGCTATCCTGATAGCACCAGCCGTCCTGCAGGTGGCTGCCATGTGAGGACAGCTCAGTAATTAAGGGTAAATCACAAAATCATCATAGTCCTGCTAGAAACTGAGCCACTTCCTCACCGAGCACACTGAATTTTTGGGCAGAGGAGTAAGTGGGACTTTCTAATTTTCGGTAAATGGAAGGAGACTGGGGCAGAATCTCCTGCTTCCGCTGTAGACAGCTCTGACTCTTTTTTGAAAATCTTTCTCTGCATCATCTACCTAGAAACAATTCTCTAACACCTGCTTGGCTTTAAATATGTGAATAGAGTAGTGACTTTGATGGGAAAACCCAGATGCTTATATTTGAGTATGCTTTAAAGTGGTTTGCTAAATTAAAGCCTAAGGACAAAGGAAACAGATTAGAAAGAGCATCAGCAATAGAAAGTCATTGCCTATAACCTGAAATGAACTCAAAACTTTTTAGCTTGGCTATTTATTTACTTTAATATTCACACATAACTGTAATTCCTGCAGTGAGAATTACTGCAATGATGTGATATGCAAGAACAGTCTCATGATATTTTCTGCACACATAAAAGTGGAAATCTCACAAGGGAATTTGATCTTGAAAGATTTTTACTCTGATTTCTAAAACAAAATGCATTGTTGTGCTTTTGGATTAGCTACAAAAGATACTGATACCTCCTTCTGAGGATCACCAACCAGTGCTAACGCAATGATCACCGTTTCATTTTTAAGCATTTATTAAAAAGGAAAAAGAAAACTTTACTGGGGGGGAGGCGGGGGGTGGGGAGGGAACAAATCCACTGATTCACCAGGATCCATTTGTTCGCATCAAAAAACCCAAATATTTTACAGGTTGCCCCTAATTTCTCAGCCACCACTGCCATTTTCCTACCACTCCCCACCAGTTTCACACTGAGGATGTGTTATGAGACTGAGTGGGGACATGCAAATCATGCACACATCCCTGGAAAAATGCTTGGCAAATCTGGCTTTTCAGTTTTGCATTCACTTGCCAAAAAATATTCCCTCATCCCCCAAGCCCTCCCTCTGCCATGTCTAATTTAATTTCAAAAGTCAGAAGCTTAACAGGGACATAAGCTTCCTAAACATGCTGTCATCTAACAAGGAATGTGAATTCAAAGCTGATAATTACAATTTTCTTTAGGTGCAGAAAAGACAGTGCAATCTTGTAGATATGCTTGTCCACAAGTACTAATACAATGACAGAGTTCACATGGTTGGTGAGGACTTTATTCCCTCCCTGCTCCTAACAAAAATCAAAACACCAGATATAAGAGTTTTTTTGTCAATCCTGCCTTGCCAGCAAGACATGAGGCTTTTGTTGCTGATGCCAGAGGTTCTGAGTTGTATAAATATTCCACATTTCACTATAACAAGAAGCTGAATGACTCTGTAGAGAGCTCAGGGCAAATGAGACTTACTGACCTGCTATTTCTATAACTCTGTTATTTTATCTCTTCAAAGCGACTTGCATACACTGAATTTTCAGTTTTTAAGTAAAAATAAGTCACTCATTTTCAAAGACATCCCCTCTGCACCTTCCTTTTCTTCAAGTCCCTAGGACCTTAAGGACACACATTTTATGAGTATGAATACATCTGTGCATGTTTGGGAGTGAAAAAGCGAAATCATAGAGATATCATTCGTTTTAATCACTAATTTTGAAACAGCTGGTGAGCCTGGACTCTCTAGTTCAAGCACAATCATTTTGTGCCTTTTTTTATCTCCGGTGAGGAATTCTTGCTTAAAGTGAGACTTAAGTATTTGCCAATAGCCCACAGTAAATACTTTTTTTTTTTGTCTTTTTGTACTCCTGTGATGACTGGCCTTCTTTCCCCTTCAGTAATCACTGTCTAAAAAAAGAAAACCTCCAGGCGCACTTCACTTTTGTCCCTTCCCCCTGGCAGAATGCCCAGCCTCAGTATGATGCTTTTAAACCCTTCCCCCCACCGACACAAGGTTTCCACCACATTATTATCCTGTACAGCAGAGGGGAGGAGGCACGGCTGCGGGATATGATACCATTCAGGCAGAGATACGCGGAGATAGAGCTCTTCAGAGCACAGAACGTTTTGCATTCTGTATGTGTGCACGTATCCTTACACACACGCACATTTTGGTGTAATGAATTTCAGAGTTGTCTTGGTGAAGAGCACCCTGCCACAAGGAAAACATGATGAATATACAATGAGCCCAGATTGCCAGGCAGCCTAAAGTGCATGTGTATGTGTCATGTGCACATGCAAGTGTGCTGGTTTAATGAAAATTCAGTAGTAGTTTCACCAGGCTGAGAATAACAGCCAAAAAAGAAACAATAAGGACCCTTTCTATTGCTGTGCAGTGGGCAAGTTCTCAGATAATCACTCTAGATGTGAGGCAACACTCTTCACACAAGGAAGCTCCTGGGAATTGTGATAGCGCAGGACAATTCAGGATCCTATTCTGGATAAACAGTGCTATCATCATCTTAAACAGCACTGTAGACAGGTGACCAGCAGATGAAGGCTGCATTATTCAAGGCATTTGAATGGAAAAATTAAAGTCGGATTTACTGCAAAGAATCCTTTCAGTGCTGTAGCTTTATCAGTCATCCAGAGAATCAATATGTTTTTGCTGTATCACTTTTACTGCTGCAGTAAGGCAAAGATCTTTTGTGATAAACTGTGGTTTATTTTTTTTCATTCTTGTTCCCAAGTGAGCAGTCCACCCAGGTCATTCAAAGCTAAGTGTCTTGCTTGCTTCCTTGCAGTTCTAGTTTTCTGGGTATTAGCTCAAAGAAATTGCCCAGAAAAGCTAAAAAAGACTGTTCTCCTTGAGCTGATGGTAATACCATAAAACAATTGAGTCTGATATCTTTATTTTAACTTGCTCACAGCACAGTTTCAATAGAGAAGAAAATAAATATAGAGACAAGTGTATCTAACTAGAATTAAGATAACCTGTGAAATGTCACTAGATGAGAAGATACCATGCTACTGTTTATCCAGGGAAATGCTGCAGCTGTAGTCAATGACACCAAATGTCAGCTTAAGCAGTCCCTCCTCCCTGCTCCCAGCTGCTTGTTCCCTTTTCCATCACCACAACCATTCGCAGGGTTGCACCAAATCAGGAAACTGATGTATTAAAAAAAAAAAAAAAAAAACACCAGAAACAAAACAAAACACACAAACCAGAAACCAAACAATAAAACAATACAGAACAGGATGCTGTTCAACTGCTGAGGTCAGAACTGCCACTACTTACTTTTTATCACCAAATCATGGTCTTAGGCTACATTTTCAATTTTTTTGATGCTATATAGGATACTGTCGTGCTACACTATGTGCTTCCTTCCATAAATATCTACAACCCCTTCATCTGTGCCACCTTATTTGTTTTGTACCCTAAGCTGCATCCAAGAAATGATTTTCATTGAAAGGTTGTTTTGTTTTCTTTCCTGGAAAGAAGGCAAAGGGGTTTTTCAAGCAGATGATTTGGGAGGCCTGGTTGAGTGCAGCTAGACCAGTGCAAAGAGTATCCACTAAGAGCAGCAAAGGAAAGCAAGGAGGACACTGGGGACAGGGTGGGAGGAAGAGCTGCCACCACTGGAAGCCTCTTGAGCAGTTTTAGGCCCAACATGTGGTTTTACACACACAAATTCAGGCACTATGCTCAGACTGATGTTCAACACTACCATTTGACTACTCAGGCAAGATAAGCCCTAAAAAAGACCCTTCACACGGGCAAATCTACTGCTGAATTCAATTCTCATCTATATTAAGACAACATCAATAACAAAACAAAGGCTTGAACTTCAGCAGAGCTGGGATACTGCTTGATAGAGGATAAGGCTGGTGCTTACCAAGCCACCCACCCACCAGCCTTGGGCTGAGCCAATTCACAAACCAAGTGAAAAACCTGACCACACCTTTTGATTTGGAGCCATCTCTATTCAGATGATTAGCTTGTGTGAAGTGAGGATAGAAAGCTAAATGTTGACACTGCACTCAGTCAATCAAATCTTGCTGCTAAATAAGAAGGATGCCTTGGGCAAGACCTAGTCGACCCAGATTTCAAGACTGTGTAAATACTCTAATCCTGTTTATCTGCTGCCGCTCTCAGGGAAAAGCCTGCCCTCAGTGGATTCCCAAAGCCCTCTCCTGTATGTGAGTTATGTTCGGCCACTGAAGGAGTAGAGACAGAGTCAATTTTCTGGCTGGTTACCAACAGCTTGAGTTGCAAATATCAAGCTTTCGCAGCAAGCTGCTTGCAAAAGGGGTATGAGAGGAGACTGTGGTAGGTAATTTTAATAACTAATGCATTTGGGGGACCAAAATAAATAAACAAGAGAGTCTGCTCTCACACCTCCTAGGCACAAAGGAAATAATCAAGTTGCCTGTGTCAGTAACCAAAGACCATCTCAAAAAGTATTTAACATTAGTTGGGAAGATCCCATTCTCTCTAAAGCAGATGTAAAACAAAAATTACAATTACAAGGACTCAGATGTCCACAAGCAGCATCCATGACCCTCACTGTAAATCTAGGATTTATTATTTATTTATTTGTTTAAACATTAAGTATTTCATTGTAATTTTTAGTGCTTTTGCAGATCCTAAGAAACTGTGTGGAGCAGCATTAACTTCAGAGAGAAAGAAAGGCTGTGAAAATAAGACCAGCAACAAGAAGACCTATATATTATTAAAATTCAAAAGGCTGAATTCTTTTGTAAGAAAATTGTATTTAGAATGTGAAATAAAGGTTGTCTCTCATCTGCAGTAAAATGTCTCTCCGGTAGCCTGCCTGTCATGGAGTATCCGCTCCCCTCCAGTGGGAAGGAGGATGGGCTTATTGCCCTTCAGGCAAGGAAGGAAGGGAGACAGGAGGCCCAAAAATCCAGGCCAGCTCCTTTCAGTACAAAATCCTGAGAATTGTCCCTCTCGCTCTCTTCCATAACAGACAGTGCTTGTAGTTACTACAGTCAAACGCAGATGTCAAATATCCCTATTTTTTTTTATTTTATTGTTTTACTTTTCAGGGCTCTCAAAAGGTCCAGCAAAGCAGTGTAACACTACCCTGGTTTAGATTGTGCAAAGTATGTTTACCAAGGCTGAAAGGAATTTAGTTTGTACTCCCTCCCCCAGGACCTGCAGGACTTGAGAAGGACTGAACCAGGCAGGGAAAGAACTAGAGAGTTAAGAAAAAGAACTACAAAGCAGGCAATTTTGTTTAACACATATCCATTTATTTTATTCTTTAATGCCTGGACAAAAGCACACAAGACACAACAAAAGCACATTTTTTATTTAAATTAGTTCCCTGGATAGATTGTCATTGCTGTTTTAAAAGTACTTGATTTTCATAAAATTCCACACCAACACACAATAAGATACAGGCAGGGAATAGATTTCCTTTTAACTGGTAGTATGGGGAGGAGTGATTGGTTTTTAGCTTTTGTTTTGGTCTGATTTTTTTAACCCAAACAATTTAAGCTACCTGATGAATGCCACAGACACAAAGAGCAGTATCAGTGCAACTGAAAGGTGCCACAAAGTGCGTCAAAGGGTGCCAAGAATAACCAGGGGCAAGAGATAGGCAATGTGAATCACAGTCTCCATAAACCAGCTGAATCTCCCTTCAGAAGTGCTTGTCTCCATCAATTATAGATAGAGCTTGGCCAATCAGCCAAGCTTAGACACCTGACTCACTCTGGCTGGCATCTGGAAGCAGTAGTGGAGGGTAAGTGATTGTTTTACGGGGCATTTCAAAAAGTTACACATCTTAGGAGCACAGCAGTTCAGATGCAGACATTCCACATGGTGTGAGGAGTTGATCTCATGAGGCACCATATCCTTCTCTTCAAAGCAGTCAGGGAACTTAGCACGCAGAAAATTCTCTGCATCTTTGCAAAATCAAATCCTAAATCGCAAATCAATTTTTTTTTTTTGGGGGGGGGNATCTGAATTTACAGCCACACCAAAATTGTTCTTAATACGAACTTCACAAATGCAAACTGAAACTTTTCTGCATGGTGGGGGTTAATTGCTGATAGACTGAAGTACTGTGTTCTGTCTTGTGTAAATTTGACTACATGTTTGAGCACAATTGTGACTGATTCATCAGATGAGCTACTTCTGCTGCAGCTGAAAACGAATTTGTTTTATAGACAGGCATGATCACTTTGTGTTTGACTGTACTGGTGGCAGGCTGCTAAGACATGAGCTGTATTTGCCTGCAGGAGGTCATATTGCTTTAACCAGGGGGCCTGCTTGTTGGAATGCAATTCAGACTAAAAGTTCTTCTGTGGAAAGAGATAGACTGTTCCATCTGCCTTATTTTAGACATCTAAAACTGAGATGAATCACTTCCTTAAAGTGTTTGTATCTCTCCGTGGAGTGTACAGGGTGTCTTGGACACAGTTACATACATAAGTGAGAAGAAAAAAACATCCTTCCTCTACCATTATTTTTTTTTTTGTATTGTGGCAAACTACTGTGAACACTCCATCTAAATATTTTCATTTATGCAATAACAACAAATTGGTATAACTCATATTACAAACCCCCCACAGTTTCCCTAAGTGAATCATCATCATCATCATAAGATTAACTTCTGCACCCAAGTCTTGTGGTAATCTGTGCTTCAGCCAAGCAAGACCTTTACCATAGTCTCACCGGATTTCTTTCTGCAGGTGCACATTTACCTGCCATAGTTGATGAGCATCATATATTTAACTATGGAGGAATAAGAAATGCATTAAAAACCTTTTTGTGAATACTCAAGCCACATTCTCAACAGATTTACATAAAGTCACATTCACCCTGTCCTTCTTTATTCAGTTTCAATGTAACCTGCATGAAATTCTCATGGGAAGCAGAATTGGAGGTTAGACATTGAAATTCCCTCAGATCTTAATTTTGCTGCCTGCTGCAGTTATAGGAATAACATTGCTGTGAGTTATCTCCATCCAACCTAGAAAACAGAAACAATACCATATATATGAGGAAGTACAGTTGACAGACCCAAATGAAACACAGCACAATTCACAGACCTTAAAATATTATTATATATTATTAAAATATTAATATATTAAAATATAGTCTGAGTTGTTTCAGGTCAGCAGGCCCATAAATTACAAAAAGTACTTAGTGCAGCAGAACAATAACGTTATTTGGGATCCTAAGATTGTCTCACCATCTACAAAATACAAACAACAGTGACAGCCACATGGATGGAAAATATTGCTCTCAGGTATTCTGTTAATGAAAACCAAAGCATTTTATCCATACAAATTATTTTCTCTCTGTTTTTTATAAAGTAACATGTTGAGGATCTCCAAAGCCCCTTAATTTTTTGAAAATAAAAGTAATTTGTTTCCTTTCAGGTGAGCGAGTGTTTTCTGGCTCTCCATTTTGACTTTTAATCTAAAAACCCTTTTTCCCGGGCCATCACAGCCTAAGTGTGCAATGACAGAAAATAAGTGACTCTTTTGCACTCCTCTTAGAACAACAAACAAAAAGAGTGAACCAGGGGAGGTTGGCCCCTCAGTAATAACCATGTGCAACCTTTTGTTCTGCTAATAATAGTCAAACATGCAAAACCTGTCAAAAAGACCTAAAGATCTCTTTTCTGACACACTCTGAGGTCTTGGAGGTTTGTACTCTATCTGTTTCAGCTGACATGCATTGTCTTTTTGGCACTGTGATTGTCTTTACCTCATTGTCTGCCTCAGGAAAAGATACCATTTATGGTGGCACCTTTGTGACTCTTTAGGTTTCAGATAACCTACTTAATGCAGGCTCTCCAGATGTTGAGAAATTTGGACTTCACCACCATGTGGGACTTTTGTGGCAATTCATTCTGTGTCAGAAGGGATTTTTGTTTTCCCTTCCCCTCTCATAGTACATAAGCTTTATAGAAAAACATGACAGTAAGACATTAGGCAGGCAAAAGTAGCACAACCCCTATCGCACTGTTACTGTTCTTTTTCCTCTCCCTGTCTCCAGAGATCCCCTGCCTTAGTTTTTCTCCATCATTGCACTAGATTTATTGCCTCAGTAAATTTCTGCAAAAGGAGAAAAAGAAGGCACTCCAGGACTCTAGGGACTACCAGCATGGATCCCCTGACCACTCAGTTCTGTGCAGCAACAAAAGCATTCCAGAGGGTTCAGGTGTTTTCACCACTGCTAAACCAGAGCAACTGGGATGAGCAATGAAGGGGGTGGGGTCAGATGGGAAGGAAGAAGATGCCTGTTTAGAAGATTAAAGATGGAAGAGATGTCTGGAAAGACAGGGGAAGCAGGGCTGGGCATATTCATGGCTCCAAGAAACATATGGGTAACAGGAGGAGGAGCAAAGGAGGAGTGAGGCAAAGGTTCACCATTCACCTAATGAACAGAGTGCCCACAAGGGGCTTGGTTATCTTTGGGGAATTAAATGGTGCTGCCCTGTCTGTTATACCTTTTGTCTGACCTTGAATTCACGTGAAACATTATCTCTTTACAGATCATTTTTAATTTGGCTGTTTGCTGTTCTCAAATGCAGTATATGCCTGTTTTCCCTCCTTCTCTACAATAATTTGCACTCTGAAAGAAGGAGCGGTGTAGAGAGTCTGTAAGATAGGCCATGGAAATGTCATACCATGCTTAAAATTTTAGTTAGCACCACTGTGTGCTTCATTTAAAATCTGACAATCCCCATTCTCGCATTGCACTTCATTTAAATCTGACATTCCAGTTACCTGGAGCAAGTGCTTTGATGAAGAGAAACTTGGAGGGTAATCCACCAGGACACATTAAACTGTTACAAGTCATAAAACATCTGCACCCAATGGCAAGCTATAAAGCTGAATGGATAAAGCTATTAAATGCGTAGCATTGCTGGGCTGAATTCTTCCCCCTGTGAGCACACTCAGCTGGTTCACACACAAATGGTTTTCTCATGATTGTACCATGAGCAGCTCATATGATTATGATTTGCAGTACAGAAGTTTGCTAGCAAGAGCTGAGTTAGGACAAATTTGCATGCTTCCAGTGAGCACAAAACAGAGAGCTTATAAGATTCCTCCAGTATTTACTGAGCATATGATTTGAGATGTCTTTTCCCATCACATCTGCTGTACAACTTTATAAAATTATGAAAACACCAAGAATTAGCTAAAATGAAATAACACTGAAGTAGAATGGAAAAAGCCACCAATGCAAGAAAATTGTGCATTTTAGAAAGCTGCGGTACTTCTGCAGATCAACCCTGTTTATTCCATTTCTACTTCTGGGCAGGGAAATTAACAGAGGAGAAGCTGTGATACCCTGTTCCATCTCTGCTCTGAAGTTCAGCAGAGCTACCAAAAACCTGCATGGGCTCAAGAAAAGCTCGTACACATAGACTGGTTAGCAAAGAACAGGTAGAACACAGCATGAAAGGGTTCTGCTCTTTTTGTATCCAAACACTCTTACTGCCTTTACCAGGTGATATTAAATAAAGGTAGGCATAGGTTTCATGAACTCACCAACCCAAGTATGATTCCAAGGGACCATATTTCGTTTTTTAAGGGGCAGCTGAAAGCTGTAATCATAGAGAATGAAGCAGTGGCATTGTCTGTATGGTCTCACAGAATCCTACTGATTTTGTCCGTGAGACATGACCTTGTTTTCAATCCACTCATCTCTTCCCACCACTGACACCCAATAAAGAATCCATTCAGTGGAAATCACCGGTAAAATCTATAATAATCTCTTCCCTGTCCAACAACCACCACTTCTTCTGTATTTTTCATGTATGGACTGACATTTTCAACACAGGAAACAGCTTCGTGTTGCTACAGCGTCCACAGAGTCCAGCCTAGATAAGAACCAAGATTTCTACTTCACTGACATCTTCACAGATTTTTTCCACTCAGAAGCAGAATTGCAAAAAATTTTATTTCTTGCCAGATATTCTCCAAACATAATCCTGGTAAGTCAACTGAAGTTCTGTTTTCATAAGTAAAAATTCCTGTAATCTTTACCAGTCAAATTTTTGACGCTGAAGAATAATTTCCTCTACAAAACATTGCACTTCTTACAAGGTAGCATTTTCCAAAATTAAAATGTTAAACTGGAAAATGGCCATCCTTGTATACCAACCATATTTCTGGGTAATCTCCTCTGCAAACATTAACTCAGCTACCACCTATAGCCTGGGTAATCACTTAAGCAAACATTCATTCGATTGCTATCTCTGAGCAAGCACCTCACAAAGCTGTCTTTTTGCTATATATCCATCTTCTTTAGATCAAACAGAAGTCCCAGGTTGATCCTCTGTTCACTCAAGCACAGTTTTCTTCATGCAATACTGGACCACCATTTTGCCTGTATAGGGTATCTACAACCCATATCACTCCCTAGGTCTTCATTTGCAGGGTGTATTTAAATTTTTCAGATTGTAGCATCAATCTCCAGGGCCAGTCTTACATTGCAGATATCTACTTACACAGATAAAGCAAGTGCATGAGGTTGAGTGACAGTATTCCTATAGTGAAAGCAGTATAGGATATAGGAATTTAGACAGTATAGCACTGTCTAAAGACAGTATTCCTATATTAATGTCTTTTACTCCTTCCCGTTCCTCCAATACTGGCCTTATTCATGCCCTAAACTCTCCATGTTTTCTCCCATATTTTTCTTTCTGTTTGTGAGAAGTTTTCACCTAACAAATACAATTCATTACACAGTTTTAATTCTTTCTTAGTAATCTCTCTTGCCAATCAGTTTCCAGAAAGGATTGTCAATGGTTTAGGTACCTGTAGGATGAAGCCACTATCTGTTGTACAGGACTGCTTTACTGCTTCTGTAAATTCCTCCATTTATCTCCAGTAATTTGCTTTCACTAACTTATAGTGTAGGCTCTTTACAGCAGATCTTCCCTTGGAGTCTTAGGCACATCGTAAGGCAACTGCTACTGCTTCTGAAGAAAAAATTATTAATATTATTTGAATAAAGAGAATTATTTGAATCCCAGCCATTGTACCTGTATATTCCAATATGACATCTCTCTTTAAATAAAGACCTGTGATCCAAGCAATATTTCACACACGCCTATAGTTCCATGCAAGCATGATGAAACATTTGTCCTTTGAGTATGGCACAAACTAACTATTCACTTACGAAAACCCACTCTTTTGGAATAAGCATGTTTTGAAGAGTCACAGATAATGTCATTCACTGTTAACTCTCCAAGAAAGGAATGCATAGTATGTGTTGCAATGAAAACATGCACTTCAGTTACTCTGGGAGCCACAGCAAGAAAATTCTTCAAATAAAAATGAACTTCAACATGCACACCATAAATCGAAGCAAGACTTTACATCATGTCTGTGAAAAATACCTGCATTTTTTCTAACAAAAAAAAGAAATCATATTAGTAAAAATATAAGAACTTTTGTTATTGCCAGGTCCATCTGAATTCTAGACTAGATAGATAGAAGTATAATTTGGTGAGTTTCAAATTGCTATCCAGAAGGATAGCATTGCACATGAATCACTAATCAATAATCAAAAGCTAAGGAATTTGCATAAAGAAAAATGTTGGCATTTGGAATACTTCCTTAATGGTAACATTATTTTCCTAAGACTTCCCTGTTCTATGTACACGTCAGACATTTGGCTTTTTGTGTAAGGTTTATTCTTTTGCACAAACAGGGTGGTTTCTCTGCAAGAGATCTCACTGTAACTTCTATAGTTTAAATTTTCTCAGCTGGTTGGAATAAAGTATCCTTTATAGCATTGTGCCTAAAAATTGCTTATGTATTCCATACCATTTTAAGGAATAGCATGATTCTAGCAATCTGGAAATAACTTCAAATATTTCTATTTGACTGTCTGCCAGCTAGGGCTAATTTTGTTTTTGTATAATCTAGAAAGATCCATTAGATTCTATTTTACCTGTCTCATAAGCCATTGTGAAAAAAACCAAAACGATATGATCTAAGAAGCATTTCCGTGCTTTTTCTTTTATATTTTCCAGGGGGGAAAAAAAAGTAGACCTCCTTGTAAAACCATCTATTAAAGTTATTTTAATTTATTCATGTACCCAGCTAGAATAATGGCTTTACTGGCAAAACTTGGCAAAAACCCCCATGATCTCCTGTTCTATTAAAGGCAATGGGCACCGTTTTCATGTTCTAGAACCAACGGGATTTTAGATCAAACAGACCATTGATTGCTGCAATTTACCTAAATGTAAAAGGAGATAAAGTAAACCATCCATTGTAGTAGCTGGGAGTGAATGCCAACCATGTCCTGGGATCCATCAGGCCTGGTTGAGGGAGGTGATTCTCCTGCTCTGCTCTGCACTGGTGCGACTTCACGTCAAGTTCTGCGTGTGGTTTTGGGCACCACAATATAAGAAAGACATTAAACTATTAGAGAGCGTTCAAAGGAGGACAACAAAGATGGTGAAGGGCTTTGATGGGAAGGCATATGAGGAGTGGCTGAAGTTCCAGAAGAGATGACTCAGACCACCTCCAAGTCAGTTTTAAGACCTTGATATCAACTTAAAAATTCAGTCTCTTTTTTTGAGTCTAATAGTAAATTTTTGAATCAATGACTTGCTTTTTGTCTTGAACTATCATTGATCAGATAATTAAGAAAGCTAATTCCTACTACGAAGTCTAAATGGCTTACCTTTCTTCCATGACTTTAGGAAATAAGCAAATTCCAGTAGAGGCTTCTAAATAAAAGGCCTAATTTTCAGGTGTACCCTTCTTATCTATGGCTGAGTTTGGTCAGAAGCGACTTGTTCCTTCTTCAAGTTTACCTGCCACCTTTTTTCTCCAGCCCTGGGGTGGGCACAGGGCAGGGCCCTGTCCCAGCATCCCAGTCAGGAGGAGGGCAGCTGGGAGGCACCAGGGCAGGCTCAGTCCCTTGCACCAGGCATCTCCCTGGGGGCAATAATGGGATGAAGCTGACATGGGAAATGAACATTTGGGTGGGGGTCAGGATCATGCCCACCACAGGAAACCAGGGCCAGACAGTGTTTCAGAAGTAAAAATTCTGCATTGTTAATCCTTTTTCTTTTTTATACCTTTTTTTTTCAGACAAAGTAACTTTACAAATATAGCAAAACATTTGAATAGTTTGACAACCATATTTATATTATATGCCAAAATAATTCACCCATCTATACAATGTAGATTCAGGAAGCTTTTTATCTACTACATGTTTGAAACTAATTTGATGTGTGTTATGCTTTCCAACTCTGATTTTGACACTGCCAAAATAAATTTGCCTGTTAGAACACCAAAGTTGAAATTTACTCTATTTTTAATTCTAAATTGTAATGTACTTTTAAAAAAATTCCAAGATATTAATAACAGTACTTTGATATGGATTTTTCAAAATATATGATCCTGGCAAAGCCCATGGAATCCCTTTTAAATAAGCTCAAATACTAATTAGTGTATACACTCTGTAAATCTCATGAACTTCCACTTTAAATTGTTGTAAATTTTTTTGTTTTCCTAATGTAGATTATACCAGAAGGTAGTATATCGAGGACCTACTCTTTTCATAAAAAAAACCTGGCCAAATACAAACCTCAAACTGAGTCTAACCTGGATTCCTTCAGTTCTGTCAAATCCATGGATTTCAGAGAGGCTTTGTCAGAAATAAAATGGGGATTGAGAATGTGGATAAAGCAGCTATCAGATGAAGGGCCATACACTTAGCTTCATTTTTAGCTTAACTTTAGCAGCTTTATATGTATTTCTGATCTCTCCCTGTGAAAAAAAAAAAAAAGCTCCTGTATGTATTTCATCACACAATCAGCAACAGAATTATTACTTCTGTTAAAATACAGGTACAGTTGAATGGTAATTGCAATCCTTATGAGGATTTCCTATTCAAATTAATGTAATGGACATAGCCTGAAATTTCTATGGAGAAGACCAATTGCACATCCTGGATTACGTAAGGAATAATGTGACAAAATACAAATGACCCAAATGATCTCATCTTGGCATTAAATCTTTTGTTATTGTGTGTAGGTTATCTTTTTTACCTAGCCCTTTTTTGCATGAGATAGTCCAGAATACAGAGCAAAAAAACTAAAAGCTCGTATATATAAGGAGAAGGTCTCAGTGAAAAGGATATTACTCAAATTTGTAGGGTTCTATTTCCAGACTTGAGGTGAAAATAGGGGACTTTGTTTTCCCATTTAGCACAATGGAGTTCATGATAAAAACTTTAGGACCACGCCTTCCCCCCAACTTTTTAGCTTACATTTAGATCACACCTGGCACATGACTTTTCCAGATGCTTACTATATACTTAAAAGAAAAAAAACAGCTTTTTTTACTACAGTAACACACAGAAAAATGAGGTCCCTAGGGAGTAATCTGGTTTTCCAATTTATATTATCCTTTGGCCACGTCATTGTGTAGTGCTATATATTTTCCTTGGTGGTAGTGAGAGATGTGTTCCCTTTTCTCTTAATCTAACTTCAAAAAATAATGCAAATTAGGTCATGACCCTGAAGTCAAGAAATTTTTCTAGTCGTTGATTGAGCAGGCTGATTATTCATATGGTTTCTTTAGAGCCTTTGCAATGGAATAAGATTTTGCTTAGACCACAATTCACAGTCATGGGTATTTGTGTCAAGGCCTTCTGTAGGACATCTAAGCTTCCCAGTTTTTCATGCAACACGGACCACAGCCATTTCAATACACATCAGCTCATTGCAAATAGTTATTGGTAAACTCAGAGTTGTGCACTTGCTAATTTACAACAACAGTTACCAGTTGTGACTCAAGCAACCCAGTAACTTCATTACTGTAGAAGTATCAGGTCATCACTGAAAACAGAGACCTTCCAAAAGACTGTAAGGCCTACACTGGATAAGCAACTCAACATGAATCCCAGTGCTCCTGCAAAGCAGTTAATTCTGCTGTTGTGTGTATAAGCAGAAGAGTAATGCAGAAAAGCAGAGCAGAGATGAGCAGCTAAGCTCAATACAGGATACCAACAGAAGTAATGCTTATTTCTTGGTTCCGGTGCCCACATTTTGCAGCATTGATGAACTGGCAAAGGTACAAGGAAGAGTCACAGAAATTATCTGAGTACTGAGGGAAATGTTTCACAGTGAGAGTTAAAGAGCTCATTCTATTTAGTTCACCAAAAAGCATGCCAAGAGATAAATTAATTAATCGTAGTTCATAAGTACTTTCATAAGAAGGACTCACCAATTACTGAAGGCCTTTACATGTAGTAAAGAAAGAATAAAAATCAGAAGCTGAAAATGTTCTCAAGAAAAATCAGGCAGGCAATCAAGCACGGATATTTGCTAGCGAAGGTGATTAACCATATGAACAACCTGCCAAGGGAAGAAAAGGACCACCTTTCTGGAAAATGTAGCTCTCTCTTTGGAAAATACAAACTAA
>VZRN01004349.1:748720-768980 GCA_013397935.1 Dasyornis broadbenti
GTGGAAAAATATGATCTCTCTTTGGAAAAAAAAAAAAAAAAAAAAAAAAAAAAAAAAAAAAATTAGAACAAATTAGCTAATCCTTTCTTGATAGTTTGGTGTAACTGTGCTTAATGACATCTGTGAGTTAGTATGTGTCTTTGAAATGTAGGTAGGAAAAACAAAAAAAAACTAGAAGAGAAGCAGACAAAGCCAGAACACAAACTGGGAACACAGCCCACTGCCAAGCCAAGAGAGAGCTGTATGGGATAAGTGCTGATTAGAAAAGAGCTCAGAGCTTCAAGGAAAGATAGCATCTCTCCCCATTTGATATTTGTTGTATTGAATAAAAGAAGCCTTTGTATTTTTTTTTTTTTAACTTTTTAGTAAATAGGATTTTAGCATCAACTTCTCTTTCCTTCTGACTTAAACTACTCAGTGGAATCTGGATTTCTGGCTAACTGCTCAAGTCAGAGAAAGATAACATTGAGTTTTATGGGCTCAGTACAGGGAGTAAGAGGTGCAATTCAACAGCTTGTGATCTGACTAGAAACATTCATGCTCTCAGTCTTTCAGTCCTGTGAGTCTGTGAGTTCTCTGAACATTTGTTGATACATCTTTCCTGTTTAATATAGCATATTTGAACTAGTGGCTACAACTCTGTTTTGCATTCCTGATGCTCTTTAGTGCAACTTAGCATTGGGAGCATATAACATGAGTTGGAAGATGTTCATGCAGTCAAAGCTGATACAGCGCAAGGTCTCCAAAGTTCATTTATTTTCCCTTCGCGTTTAATTTTACACCATCATTACCCAGGCTACTGAGGAGATTTTTTTCTTGTTACTATATTGATGGCTCTAGAGAGTTTTGCGTTACATTTGACTGGGACTGTACTTGTTCTTCTATTAGAAGTGTGCCCAGTTGAGATGTACCCTTAGACTGGACAGATCACCATTCTTGTTCTGTGACTGAGCTCATCTCACTTCCAGTCACTTTAGATAGTTCATGAAGCTTGGCTGTTTTGAAGTATAACAGAATGACACTAATTCATAGAGGCAGAGTTCATTGGATAATATTTCTATGATTTATTTGATTATTTGTTTGGGTTTGTGCCTTAAAGTATTTGACATATCATTCATGACAAGATTTGACATACTCTCTAAAGCTCACCAAACAGTTTTGCTTTGCAAAGTGTTTTTTTAGATATTAATTTAGTACCTGTATTTAAATGCATAACCAGGGATTTCCAGGGACCAAGCAGTGCACATCAAAAGATTCCTGTTATTACTTCTGACCCACGATGCAGAAACAGGAAAAATTTGACTGAAGTACCAGTGCTAGTTCAGAAAACTTAGAAGAGGGGTTTTGCTGAACTTTCCAGTACTTCTGGTTACAGCTGCACAGTATAGGATCAGTCTTTTTAACATATTTCAGGTAATTCTAAATCAGTTTTCAAAAAATAAGGTATATTACTCCAGTCTGCATGCTGTTCTAACCAGATGACTGTACATATTCTGGCACTATGTCAGCAAAGCCTCTGAACTTCCAAGTCACATTGTTCTCTTTTGATGCAAAAAGATGTATTTTTAAACAGACAGCTCTGCAAACTTAGCTTTGGTTCTGACTGTCAGGTGTGTCTTTTGGAACTCTTGCCTCATAGTCCGCTGTAAGAGTTTGCAGCCAAATGTTAGTGTCTTACACCTGTGCAAGGCTATTTCCTTCCCTGGCAGAGCCAAAGCCAAAATAAATCCATGTTAGCTATTCTGTTCATAGGCTTAACAGGAAAAGCTTGGGCCTCTCAGTAACAGTTGTATTCGCTCTGCAAGGCTATAGAGGGGAGACAGAGATACAGATTTATTTCTGTGTCAGTAATATGAATAAATAGAATGGATTAAATTCAAGGCTCAAACAGGTTGAATAAGAAAATACCATTTAAATTGTAAAACAGCTCTTGAAATTCTCCAGAATGGAACGTTCCCGTGGTTCTTAACCAAAAATACAGAAGTAATGAGGGTGATAATAATATGGTTTCCCACTTCTATCCTTCTGCAGTGATGACTTTCACATCACTGATAGTGATGCTAGTAAAGGAGTTGCATGACTGAAGCCTGCAATTACATCATTTAAGCGGTGTTAACTTTTATAATATTTTCCTCCCATAATCTTTAATGGAATATAGATTATAGTTAACTCATGCAAATCTATGATTATCAATAGGCAGAGTCTGGCACAGTAGATATCTATTTCAGTTATGCTTTAGACTGCATTGCATAACAGTATCCTCAGTCTTTTGTTACTTCTATCATCCTCCCTGTTACGTGACATCTTTCACACCATTCATATTCACATCTTGTACAATCTGAAATGCATCAGAGTCCTGTATATCTTCCATAGCCAACATGCAGTTTAGCATTATTAAACTGATTTGCCAGGGTGTTTGGTTCATGTATATAAAAAACATTCTGTGAGCTCTCTAAAGATGGGGATTTCCAGTCCTTAGAGAATTTTGAATTTGTTTTCAAGGAATTCAGAAAATTCGCTGGGATTATCTAAATATTCTGTACATTTCAGACAAATCAGAACTTACACTACTGAAAATAAAATAAACACTGATTTAATTTGATAATTGCATTTTGGTTTAATAATATATATAATGCACATGTAAAGTATTTAAAAATGAAGACCATGGACTTAATTTTGACACTATCAAAAATAAGAGAGTTGTCTGAAAATAGAGACAGGTATGTCTTGATGGTGTCATGTTGGTCTAGTTTGCTTTAAGGTATTGCATAGCAGCTGCTGCAGTTCAAGAATTTACTTTTTTTAAATTTTGTGCTAAGCACTTGAAAACACCATAGGAAAACAGGGACCTCCTGAGATTGTACTAATCTAACCCCTCTTCTCAAGCAGGGTCACTTGGAGCAGGTTGCCTAGGACCGTGTCCAGTTGAATTTTGAGTATCTCCACAGATGGAGACTCCACAGCCTCTCTGGACAACCTGTTCCTGTGTGATCACCTTCACAGTAAAAGCACGTTCTGTTATGTTCAGACGGAATTCCATGTTTTCATTTGTGCACGTTGCCTGTTGCTGTGAGCATTGCTGGAAAGGACCTGGCTGCCTCATCTTCAATCTGTCCCATGAGGTATTTATACACGTTGGTAAGACTCCCTTCAGCCTTCTCTTCTCCTGAGAGAAGGGGCTGAACAGTCCCTGCTCTTTCAGACACTCTTCATACAACAGATGCTCCAGTCCCTTAGTCATCCTTGTGGGCCTCCACTGCTTCTACAACCACTAAAACAACTGTACTTTTGTTTTACACATTAGTGCTACGGCAACCAGTTAAGTTTTGTCTGCATGAGTTATGTTCTAACTTAACTAATGTATTATAAGTACTTTTTTTAATGACTTCTTGGAAGAAAATTACTAGTTAAAGCTAATCTGTGGGCAAAGCACTCTGCTGACTCATGTTACTTTAGTTCATTTAAGTGCCTAATAGGTCTGCAATTGTGAACATAGTACATGTAGAACATTTCAAGGATTTTCACTGGGGTCTTATTGACTTCAAACTACAATTACTCATTGATCAAGTGAAAGGCTGTGTGGTGGCATATGTTATTTGAAGGTGAGAATGATCCACATTATTTTAAGGGGCTCTTCTTTTAGTGCTTTTTGTGTGTTTGTTTGTTTTGCTTTCATTATTATTTCCCAGCATTATCTGAGAATCAGTAGATTCATTCCCTGAATGTTTTTTTTTTTTCTTTTTCAGTCTATCACCATGTGACATTCTTAAAAATTAAGTAAACAGCATGCTAGGTCAGTAACCACAGTATTTGAAGTTACCACAACAGCACATGGTATAACAGATTTGTGACTAACATATACATTGGTTAAGCCCTACCTAAACTGACCAGAGAAGTAGTGTTGGTGGCATCTTTCAAAAAAAAAAAAAAAAAAAAATACATACAGAACACTTTTCAGAACAAAAAAAACTCTCCCTGAAGATGAACAATCTTCAGTAAACAACCAGCCTGTATTTACATTATTCACCATTTTCACCCAAGCATTTTTTCATGTAAGATATACAAGATCTGACACTGGATAAATAACTGTGGGGAACAGAAACCCCATTTACAGTGAGATTTGGAGCCATTTTATGTTCTCAGTAAAAGATAATTTTTGAACATGCCTTGCATAGGAAACTAGCACTACTGTTTCTATGGCTTGATACATATTCTGCCTGCATTTGATTTAGGAAATAAACATGTGTTTCTTTACCACCCAAACTTTAATACATTTCAGGGGAGAATGGCTCTTTTTTTAACTGTGACTCATTCTTTGCTAATTCAATCAAGCTGGAGCTGACAAAATAATGAAGATTTTGGAGGTATTTTTACCATGTTTGTCACTCCACCAAATGACAGTGCAAAGTTCCCTTGTCTGAATTTTGATCAAATACTTACCAGGAATGCTAAGCCTTTCAGAATCCCATAGTACCTGTTTCATGGCATGTGAGTTATTTGCTTTCATCTCCCCTTTACTGTATAAAAGAGGATCTAAGGCTGTAAAAACTTCAATCCAGAGATTCATGCAGCTGTACATAACAGATCCTTCCTCTCTCGTCATTGCAGCACAACATCAAACCAAACAAAATGTCTCAGAAAGCTACAGTATTTGCAATGAGGCTGTCACAGATCTCCTTTTCTGCTTTTGAAAAAAGTGGCTGAATGCCCAGCACCTGCCTCCATACTGACATTTTCTGAAACACCAAGGTAAAAGAATCAACCTTTGTCAATATCATCTCAGTGATTTTTTAGAAACAATGAAATGAAAAGCCTCAGTCTCTATGCTTGCTTCCTGAATACAGGATTAAAATAAAGGACACATGATTTTATTGATTTAATGAGGGATGGAGGCCACAGTGGAGCATTCCTTATGATTAGAGAACAAGCCGTGTTTGCAGGTCTCACAACCAGTTCTCTCCTATTTGCTTGGCTTTCCCCATTTCTTGAGAACTTGTTTATGTATTTGGCTGTTAAAATGACCCACAGAGTTCACTCCTGTGCTGCATGAAGCATTCAAATGCCTGCAGTGATTTCAGTCTGTCTCTCTCAACAGGGAAAGAAGGAAAGACTGAAGGGATTGCTGCACAGTTCTGTAAACTAAAGAGATGAAGAAGAGAAGATAGGGAGAGAGAGAGAGAAAAAAACTCTTAAAATGTTAGATAAAACACAGCAACAGCAACAGGAATAACACCTCCTACCTATGAAGTAGGCTGTGTGCAGAATGCATTAATCTTTGAGTATATTTTATCAGATAGGAATCCCTCCCCCCAGCTATGAACTCAGATGTAAGCTAAAGGAGTTAACTCATAGTGTTTTGTGGTAGATTGATTCATGAACAGTGAGTTAATCTCCTCCCTTAGACCTTTTACCTTTGGGTTGGTTTCTTTATTTCTTTCAGTATTCATATGATACAAAATGACATTTTCATATGGTAATCTCTCCTCCTTGTAGCATTGCTCTTCAAGATTAGCCAGAGGGATGAAACACAAAGAACAGTGACTTCCCAGGAAAACAATAAAAAGCCAACAAAAGGCAAAACCAAACTGAAAACTAAATTTCCTTCCTTATTGTCAATTTGGCTATGTGATAACATTAACAGAGATGCTGAGGCTTAGCGTATGTAAATATAACACAATAGATGTAGGTTTATGTCATAAACACCTACAGTAATAGTTCTATATACATAAATACATATAAATAAACCTGATATATAGAGTTTATTTCACCCACAGGTTAAACTTTCTCCATTCCCTTTGGTGCTACTGACTCTGGGCTTGAAAAGTTAGAAGGAGCCAGTGCCTGGGCATACAGTTTCTAAAGCCATCCCTTCCCCTTCCCCATGAGATACTGTCCCTCCCCCCATCTCCATTTCTCTCAGTAGGCAAGTGAGTCTGAAAACAGGGGGCAAAATAATTTCTTTCCAATTATCTTAAGCCGTGCAAGATAACCTCTCTCTCAAGGGCTGATGCTAAAATATGCACAGAGTTCTGATGTCTAGACAGTTATGAAATATAGGTGTAGGGCTCTGCACATGCAGAAGAGAAATGCATCCCAAATGAAGTGCTTTTATTAAAGAAGTATAATCACTGGGATAACTAATTACGTCAATACCACATAGTTAATTAAACCCATTATAGTTACTATTCCCATGGAGAGGAGGTCAGACAAAGCAGCCGTCCCCCTGACTCTGCTGTGCTAACAAAAGAGAGAGAAATTAAATATATTAAACAATGCTTCTCATTCAGGAGTTAGCAAGGCTCATTGAAAGAGCTTGAAACTAGATTTGAAGGGGGAAAAGGATAAAACTATGACTAGAGGTAAACCTGGGGTCAGCACACCAGTGTTTGAGGGACAGTGTGCTAGCAAGGTCCTTCTGTCTGACCTCAGTGGAGGTAAGAGATGGAGACACAGGCACCTCAAAGATGCAAGTGTTATTGATGTGTTGGGAACTAGAGAAGTGCCTGACAATGGTCATGCAGAAATCAGGGTTTCTCCCTCCAAAAAGGTACTGGAAGCAATACCCCAGCTGAAATGTATCACTGCACACAGCATGGGCAACAAATAGGTGCTGGAAGTCATTGCACACCAGGACAGCTACGACATAGTTGCCATCATGGAAACATGGTGGGTTGTCTTGCATGACCACAGTGCTGCAGTGGATGGCTAAGCTCTTCAGAAGAGTAGACAAGGAAGGAGAAATTTGAGTTCCCTATTTATTATCCATACCTAAAGCAAAAATATCAAGATGGAGTAAAATAGTCCAACAATACCATAGAGATCCTGCAATTTTTGAGAAGGAAAAGTGTGAGTTCACAAGTCTCAGAAATATACTAATACATACATGCACACAGACAAATCTTCTTGGAGGTGAAGAGGTGTTTGAGAGGTGAGAGGTGTTTTCACCAAAAAACACAGACATTCCAATCATCAGTGTTTGTGATAATTGTCTAAGTGAATGTTTTCCAACTTTTGATCCATGGACTCCTAGGGATCAACATCATACTCCAAAGAGATCCATGAGGGGTGCCAATGCAGTATATTTTCATATGTACCTTACAGTAATCTATATACAAGAAGCTTCCCCTGGAGTCCTCACCTCCCTGGAGATTTCAGAAATCCACAAGTCAAAAAAAGCTAGTCTGATCCCACCCTGGAGGGAAAGAGGGAAGGATGAGAAAGGGAGGCAAGAGAGAAGGGAGGAAGGAAGGGGTTAGGGAAGGAAAGTTGAGGGACACTAAGCACTTAAAACTTTAATTTTTGCCTGAAAGAAAAATAGAATAACCTAATATTTGCAGGGAGTGAAATTTTGCTGCAAAATCATTTACCTATCAGAGGCAATTCACAACTTCTTAATAAATACCCACCATCCCTTAAAACCCGTCAGAGTCATCATAATGGTATTAATAATGGTATTATATTATTGGCTTATGTAGTGCTAGAAACCGCATTTCTATACAGGTACAAAAATCTGCCAGGTTCTCCTGAAAAGTTTGATATCCAAATAGACAGTAAAATCAATGAATAAAAGAAATTAAGTATTATTAGTCCTATTTTCAAACAGACAAATGAGGCACATATCAATCAAGGATATGCTAATGTTGTACATTACAATGTACAATAAAAAATCCAGACTAGTTCCAGATGACCTGGTTTTCCCACAAAGCGCAGCTCCCTGAAGAGATAGCAGCTCACCTCAGAAATTATACTACTTCATCATTATGACACAGCACCCAAGTCAGGATGAGTGCAGACGTACCACACATGACAAACTCAGTGTCACACAGGAAACCTGTGGCAGACACAGTTGCGCATGAGCCGGGAACATTCTGGAAGGGAGACTAACCTGTCTCATGATGTTTCCCAAGGAAAACAGAGAAGGAGTGCATTGTGTTAGTGGGGTAGAGGACACCATGGGCACCTGGTCATTCTCCAGTACCAAAGCCTTTATCATGGTCTTTAGTTTGTTGTGTTTGCTGAGTCAGCCTCAGTCACAAGATTCATCCTGAGAACAGCTCAAGTCGTGATTCATTACAGACTGGCCGCACTTCCAAAATTAGAAAGACCCCTGAAAGGAAAAACTGTCCTGTTCATCTTTGTGGGTACCACTTTATGTGCCCAAAGATAGTGTGATTATTGTGAGTTCAAAATGAGATGAGAGAGGACATTGCTTCTCACTGTCTATGCAACCTAGTCGCAGCAAGAGCTCTTCACAGCACTACTGTTATGCTGTAATAGGGGAGACATGGAGGAAACATGAGTTCAAAAACTATTCTGACATCTCTGAAATATTTTGGCAATACGTTATCTTTGACAAAACCTTGACAATACCTCTCCTCTACCTTAGCACACCCATTGCACTCCAACATACCACTCTAGCAAGTAACCACATCAAATACCAAGTCTGCTAGGGAAAGTGAAGCCCAGAAGGATCCACAGTCAAGTAGCTGCTGCAGTGAGAATAACCAGAACATGAACAGCCTTGAAGTAGGCTGGAGTGAATAATTGTTCATTCAGGGCACTGGATCCTCTTTTCCCCACTATTTCCCCACCGAACTTAGCTTAGACCAACCAAAGTCTCAAGATCTCCCTACAGCAGAGAATACTTTGCAAAGCTCAAGTTCGCAATCTCAGAGCTCTTTCCCTATGCCAAGAGGTGAAAACAATCCCTGACATGCTTTTTGCTCAGATCACCCAAAACTCTCCCAATCAATTCACAGGTATGAATCAGAAATTAACTCAGAAGCTTTTCCAGTTACACAATTAGACATACCCAGATTATTTCCTTCTTTGTAAACCAGCAAAATTGAATCATATGGGGACAGCCAGACCATGGCAACAGGACACAAGTCAAAGAAATGGCAATGATACCATTTATTTCACTGTACAGAGGTAATTCAATTTGGATATGACCATTTGTCCCTAGACAGTCAGACATCATGTCTTGCTACTTTACAAATTTAGCACTTAATTTCCTGAACTTCCACTATTAATACTTGAAAACAAACCATTTCTAAGTTGTCAAATGTTTCAGACATATCCAAACAGTTTTTGAACTCATGTTTCCTCCAATTTCTTCATGCTTTTGCTTAAGGTTTGCTGCCATAAATTCATACCTGTCAGCAAGAAAACTGTGTGATCAAGGAAATAATAGACAAGTCCTATATGGTTTGCTTGAGTTTTTAATTGGCAGACAGTCAGAACACGCATTTAATAAGCTCTTCCCTGAAGTGAACAGACTAACTTTAAGGTTCATGATATTGTTTTTATTCTTCTAAGAAATCTAAGCATTCACTGTCAGGAAAAAAAAAGTGACTCTCTGAATGATATTTTTACTGTTGTCACATAACAGTTTTCTAATTCCAAATAGGACAGGTGTACTTGTCAAACATTTTCACTAATACAAGTGTTCAGTTCCAATTCAAATCAAAGGCAGACCTGTGTGCTCTCCCTGTCAGAGTGCTAAGACCAATTAGAGAGAGCTCAAGACGCCTACCAGAATGAGAATTCACCCTGGAATTAGTGGTAGTTACTGGTGTTTCTAAAATGCTCTTTTGAGAACCCAAGTACACTAAAATTAAGAAATCAGAAATAAAGACCCTTACTGAGAGTAGCTTATGCTAAAAAAAAAAAAATTAATCCTACAATGTACACTCACAATGTTAAGTATCTTCTTCTAGCTTCCTGCCTTAAGGCACCACGTAAAGACCTGCCAAGTTTGTCTCTTTGGAAAAAACTGACCATCTGACTCGTTTGCCCCAGAAGGACTTTACTTGTCACATAGAAGGTTTTCAGCACATGAAGCAGGAAGGCACTAACATTGAATCCTGTCTGCCTGTTGCCGAAGTTAATAGAATGAAACTATATATATATATGCAAAGGCTACGTTCATTATTATAGGTCCTGGAGTTTTTGCTGTTTAGGAATGATCATTCACCCCTCCACTTAATCATCCTTCATGAGTAAGAGGAAATTATGTACTGTTATTGTCTCTGGAATGTTCACCTATACATGTCAAGGAAAACTGTGGATCATTGCTTTTCAGTTGCTGGGAATTATTTATGTGAAGAAAGCACTGCTAACTTTATAAGCAGTTGATTCAAATCATTGTCATCACTGTTGAGCATAAAGATAGTCCGAAACTCATTTTCCCTACAGCTCCTCCCAGTTAACAAAGAGAAAGTATGCAGAGTAGAAGGCATGGTCACACCTTGCTATAAAGAAACACTAAAGGGGGTCTGTCTGTAGCAGTAGCACAAACAGCCAAGCTTTCTTCCTTCAGCTGTGTGGGTTTTATTCAGACTGAATTTTCTCACCACTGGAAACACTACTGAGGAAGGCCAAATGCTACGAATACAAAACAACTGACATTGCTAAAGGTGGACTTAGAGACAACCTGTCCAGATTCTTCCACGTGCACCATCCTTCCTCCTTCAGATACAGACGTTACTTTTGACAGCTTAAGTGGTGAATGGGCTGGATATTGACAGCTGAAGGTGAGGCACTCAGACAGAAGGAGAAATAACTGAGACAGATCAAGTCCTGTGATGTTGGCTTTACACTGGGAATAGGCAAAAGAATAAAATGCAGCTAAACGCATATTCTGTGGCTTCCAAATTCATCCAGAGTAGCCATTCAATTTTCCAAGAGATTGATGGTCAATCTGACTTGCACATAGGCAGGTGCATAACCATGCTATTGCAATGCTATCATTAAAGGTTAAGATGCAAGCAAGATGTTTCTAGTTGTAATCACCAATGAAGTCATCAGCATTATAGAAAAAATGAGAAAAAGAAACAATCAAACAAAAAATCAGCTTTCCTATTCCCATCTTTGCTACTTTTATCAAGGTAGTTAAGGTGAATTTGCATATGGTAAAACTACCAGATGTGTATAATTAACATTCTTGTTGAAAATATGACTCAATCCATGTTGAAAACAATCTTGTCTTAAGTTGATAGAGCAGTGCATACCAATCTATTGGTAAATCAAAGAATTACAGGAGGGGAAATGAGCATTGAAACTGTTCCTTTTGCTGCACCTCAAACAAAACCACAGCTATATCTGTGTCATTTCTTAAAAAGATCTATGTAATATACACACCAACTGCAATGCCATAACCTCTGTGAGTAACCCATTTTAGCTCTTAGCTGTCCTTATTATTACAAGATTTTTATAGTTGCCTTGCCTATTGCTTCTGTCTTACCTATCATGGACAGAAAGCATGCTTGCCTTCCACATCTTTCATTTATTCCCAAATTACTGTACTATGTCTTTCTTCAGTCCTCAAAAATTTCTCAACAGGCTGAAAAAAAAGCTAATTTACTAAAACTTCCTTTGTGGTGGTTTGACCCTGGCCAAATGCCAGGTACCCCCAAAATTAAGACACACACAGGGCTCATGAGTTGAGATAAGAAACCCGGAAGACACACTCTGGGTAAAACAGACCTAACTTAAAGAGTTACAAAAAGTGATTTATTGCTAACAGAGACAGAGGAGTAAATGAGAAGTAAAATAAACCCTTCAAAGACACTATTTCTCCATTCAACCTCTCCTTCCTTCCCAGCAGCTACACAGGGGAATAAGGNTTTCCTCTGTGTAGTCGTGGGTCCCAAATCTCACAAGCAGCATCCCACTCGCACCTGCTGCAACGTGAGCTGCCCCCACAGGCAGACAGTGTTCCCAAAACTGCTGCGGCATGGAGTCCCTCTTCCACGGGGTACAGATCTCCGAGGCCAGGCCGTTTCCATCTTGAGAGCAAGGCTTTTTCTCTTTACTGGCTCCTGCTGGACCACGGTCTCCGTCTTTCTCTCTCAGGCACCCACCCGTCCAGTGTGGGGCACTCAGTTCAGTCTCAGGTGTAAGGCCTGTGTCTCCACTCGGACTCCCACTGGACCATGGCCTCCTCCAGGCATCCACTCACCCCACCGTGGGGCACCTCCCCGTGGCTTGTGATCAGCATGCATGTAATGGGGTAGAATTTGGCCTAAAAGTCTAAATTAAAACTCAATCTTGTTCATCAAAAATTAAGAAATCTAGTCTTTCCACATTTCAAGAGTTAACCAGAGACTACCTATGGATCATTTGTAGAAACCATATTTGCGTTGGTTAATTCACTCTTCTTGATGATCACACACACAACTTGAAGTCAAGACTTACACAACGGGTAATGGCAAAGTAGTTCCTTATATGAACTTCATATGCTAATGATTTACCATAGAAAAATTAAAATATACCTATTAAACAAGATACATTTACTGAAAGATGTTTCATAAACATGGTTGTCTAATAACATTTTCAAATGCATCCATAACACAAAAAAAAAAAAAAGACAAAAACTTTTAAAACTTTTAAAAGATCAAACAATATCAGCATCAGTTTAATTAGACACAAACTGTGATAATTTCTTTCAAGAAATGCAAGAGCTAAAGGTTCTGAGCCACAAAACCATTTATTCTGTATTTCATTCTCTAAGAATGGATCTAGGGTGATCTGGCTAAACCTCTATTGGTCAGTCATGGGACAGCTCGCTCACAAAAATAGTTTCTTTTTCACCATCAGTGACACAGCAGCATTGCTCCCACAGGGTAAAAGGACTTGCACAGACATTGTAACAAGTTGTTTCTTTTTTCTTAATGTCACTGGGAACAAGCTCATTAAACATAACAATGTCTAAAGCTTTTCTGAAACCTCCTGAACTTTTGGCTTCTCCTGACGCCTCAAGATTGGAATCACCAAGATGTGGGCACCACACCGAGCATAATTTTTTCCATGCAATTGCCACAGATTTGTGTGGAAATAACTGTATGAAGAAGTGATCAGTTAGGTCACTAATACACTGTTTGCACCTGCAAAAACCCAATTTGTTTTCATAACCATGGTAACCACATATTCATGGAATCACTTTTATTTTTTTAACAAGACTTTTATGTGTATTTTTGGGGGGAAAGCCCTCCATATATAGTGATACATCTAACCAGACTGGCAAACTGGAGATTATTTGAAAACTGCAGTATTAATAATGAGTTAGACATTGCAACTCCAGGGCAGTGGAGACCAAGCATTATAAGTCCCACCCAATAAGCTTATTTTTATTGAGCATTTCTGTGTGCAAGCAAACTTAGTAAAAGGTGCCAAAGCAGAAATGCACAAAACCAATGTTCCCTGTTTAAGGGGGTGGTACTGCAGCTGTGGAAACTTTCCGTACACTCCATGCCAATTTGTCTCATCTCCAAGCTCATTGCTAAGCTCAACCATGTTGCTGGTCTAACCAAACCGATGCCTGTCCAAGTGACAATTTGCACGTGCAATTCAGGGATAAGTACACAATATGCATGGAGTTTCACGTTCATTCATGCACAAACTTAATTTGGGAAAAAAAAAAAATTAAAAATTAAACCTTTTACTGCAGTCAGTGGCCATCAAGCTTTTAAGTGGCAATTCATTGAGTTCCTATTTAGTTTTATGGGCCTGCCTACATTTCCTTTTCATTTGGTTATGCTAGGGTTCTGAGCACCATGGCAAACACTTGATAACTTTCTCAGTAAGCTCTGTGCTCTGCAGAGATTACACAGTGCTATGTATTATTGACTGGTTTCAAAATGCAATCTCCTGTAACCCATACTAAGGTGTGACATTATACCCATCATCCCAAAGTATGCAGAAATAAAATATTTGCAATTAGTTCATGCATCTTTGTAAGTTTGGTTGGTTAAGGCTTCCAAGTTTTAAATTGTGTAAAAAATACTTATCTGTGTAAAAGTAAAACTGGTTGTCCCAAGGTACCTGCCTGTTATATTCACTTCATTTGGTTAATACACATACAGCAGTCTGGAGACTTCTGGAGCACAGTGACAGAATGTTTAGTAGAAAAAACTCTTTATGTCTATGCAATTTCAAAGAACCCTTTTAACCCATTAATTGCAAGGCATTTCACAAGTACATGCTAAACTTCACAAATTTCCTAACAAGAAGAAGCTCAAAGAAAGAAGAAAATCAATTCATGCAAGCAACACCAATGGACAACTCTTTCTGATGATGGTGTCTGAAATGATGGATGGCAATTACTGATGCTGTTAGCTCAGTGATCTCATAATGGGGAAATTCAGAGAAGTTGCTTCTGGAAAGGAAATGACTGAACTCTTGTCAAAATGTGCATCCAAGCTTTGCACATACAAAATAAGTGAAAGAGGGACAGCTGCCACTAAACTGGAAAGGAAATCTATGCAAGAGGGGTCTTCAGCAAGCTTTCTCCTCATGTTTACCCCAAATTTGCTGCTATACTGTATAGTCACTGGTAGAAGCCAGCCCCATGGCTGTTATTGAAGAGGTCTTTGTAGAAGATCTGTTTCCAGATTAGAAAATAAAACATTCATCCTGCTTTCACTTTATTGGTTATTTAAATGCTCTTATAAGGCTTCAAGTTATGACCTATTTTTGAAGTAATTACAATCTGAGCTTCTTTACAAAAAGGTATTTTAGAAAATGAATGTCCAACATGTATGTGCAACAGATGGAATGAAATGTTATTGCTTGCTACTCACATGCACCTTCTTTGGCAAATCCAAAGAATTGCTTTTAGAACGCTTTAAAACTCTAAAAATCTGATGTAAACAACTTCTCCGTTGTTCATTTAGTTAAAAAAGACAAATGTCTTGACATTCTTCCTTTAAAGAGTTTTATAAAGTAGATATTCTTAAAAGAAAGATAAAAAGTAATATAGTTCACGAAATCACTTCTAGTTTATAAATAGAACCATATGTATGGTCACCTTTTAAAATTTTGCCAGCTGCCTTAGATAACTAACTTAATCACAGTATTTATAAATTGTAAATAGTCCCTGTAGTAAGTTTGGAGCTATTTAAGAAACACTGCAACTAGGCAGAGATCCAAAGCATACTGAATTGTGTGGGATCCTTTCAACTGACTTTAGGAGAGTTTGCATTGGGCTCTTATAGAATTAGCTCTTTTCCCAAGACAAAGTTAGTAAGTTTCAAACATAGCTCCAAAAGCTTCTTTCTCTGTCCTCGATGCCTGTAGTTAAAACCTGATGTCTACTGAAAATCACTGAGTGCCCCATATCAAAATCAGTGGATATTTCAGCGCATTAATCAGTCAAGCTTCCTGAAGGCTTGTGAATGGACAGGACAAGATACCTGGTACCAGCAGATACTGCACGCAGATAGTGCAGTAACTTACCATTACTGAAGGTGTTCCCATCAAATGTTGTTGCAAGGTTCTCATGTCATAGCAGGTTCTGATAGGCAACCCCAGTGGGAGCCAAGCTCTGCATCTTTGTGTCACAGTGAGCCTATTAATAAACAGAAGGATAATGAAAGACAGAACACATGAACTGTGTATTTACTATTTCTCATTTTCAGGGCTGGAGAAGAGGAAGACACAGCCAGTAGCACTTGATGACAAAGGGTAATATTCTGGTCCTGGATATTCTGAGCAAAACCTACTCTGCTCACAGCTCACTGCAAAGTGAACTGTTGCAGTTCCCACAAAGTATATTTAATTTGGTCATGCAGCCCACTGACCTTGCTACCAGTGAGAAAAACAACAGTGCTGTCAGTCATGCTTCAGGCAAGTTAAACAACTAACACATTCCCAGTTCCTCAATATGTCCCAGTATGGGAACACATACACATACCCGCACACACTTCAACATAGCCTGAACCAGTACCATTAAAAGTTCACAAGTCAGTATGTAGTAAATATGGGTATATAAATATATTTATATACATGCATGCATATGCACATAAAATTTTTTGGTTAACTGTGCTACTGTAAATATGGAAATACATATTCATTCCCCCTTTTCACCATTTACACCAAAAAAAAAGTGCTTTTAAAGAACAAAAATCTGAAAAAGTAAATACTGTTTATTTTTACTACCATGTTCCTCCAGCCAATCACACTGTCTCAGCTTTTGCCTGTCCTTTTAACTATCTGGACTCAAATTAAAAAAAGATCATAAATATTGGCTTTATTTGTCCAGAAAAATAAAATGAAAAAAGCTCTTCAGAACATAAAAATCAGACATTGAAATAGATGTGATATTTAAGTTTTACCCTCACTATATTAGTGCTTTGAAGACTATTAATCTAATGATTGCTTGTAAGAACCATTGGAGAGAGCCAAATCAATAGTGAGACTTTGCAGGGATATTACTGGCTAAATTGCAGCTGCAGGGGATGCATCAGAAATCAACATGGAGAAAATCCCCGACGGATGTCCCTTCTCACCAAAAAGTGAAGTCTTGGCTATACAAACCTCCAGCTTCTAGAGAAATCCTGGTGAGCACAAACTTGGCTTTGTCTGTACACACCACCCAGAAATGGCCTGTGTGAACCATATTTGAAGCCAAGTCAATACCTACATTCGTTTAGAGGCACCCTCTATGCAAGGTCAGAGGACAAAGTCTCCTGGCCATAGGAAACACAAGCACTACCTAAGATTTCAGCAGACCAGGAGGAGGGCAGTCAAATTCTAATCTTTGCCAGATTTCTGTGCCAAATCTAGCTTTTTTTTTTCTTTTGTGAGGCTGGGTATATGTGATGGTTAAGGTCTTCAGCTTCTCATAAATCACCAAATTAATACCTGAATTTGGGGCTTCAGATATTGCCTGATCATTTTATTTGATCACAGTCAACCTCATTTTTCTCTTTCTCCTAATCCCAGAAAAGAGATTATTATATTCCCAAAGACTCTCAAGAATCTCAGTCAGAAAAAACACAGATTTCAGTCCAACAGTCCTAAAACCTAGGACTTGTGAAGTTTTATATGAATTCAAAGTTTGTTCCACACAGAAATCCCAAATAGCACTGAAGCTGGAAATTGCCTCTGTTGGGAAAATGTGGGAAAATAGTCATGCTGACATGCTTTGCATACTTCATCCTCAGGCATACTGGTTTCACACAATTTTAATTCACGGTCACCTGGGGAAGGGGAACAAATTGGGATTTATTGCTGGCTGTGGGCTGTGCTTAATTTGTTGGCATTGGTGGTGGTGGCCAGACATACCGTTTAGTAAGTTATCAGGTCTCCACACTTCCTGACCCCAAGAAAACCTCAGTTAAGGAAAACTATTGATTTTTTTTGTGTTGCCAGTCAATCAAAACCAGGCTCTAACACACAGGTAGGAACAGTTGCCCATGCCCAGCTCCTTTCTAACAGTTTGCTCTCTCAAGAGTCCTCCTAAACTTTATGGATCTCATATTTCAGATGAGAGCATTTAAATCCTGCATATTACCTCCTACTGATAAAAAAGGGTGCAGACTGGGGAAAAAAAGAAAAAATGAGTCTATTGTTCTAAAGTACATGCCTTGAGAAACTTCCGTTGCTTATCTGAAATCCTATTTTGCACTGTGGTGGCATAACAAATGCTGACACAACATCTGAGAATGAGAGCAGCACAGTAAGACACACTCAAAGCTGGATTTAGGGAAGGCAATATACTTCATGTCAGATTAGGTATCTGATGGCAAATCTCACGTTGTGTAGCCGGTCAAGCTGTTTCAGATGGCTTACACTACTGATATAAAGCTATTTATTTATATTTGTATCAATGGATAATTCATGGTAGGTCTCTTGAATAATTTATTTTAAGAGTTCTTTAATATTCTTTAGCATTTTATTTGCCTCTTATAATGGTGTTTAGACATATTAATCATTCAGAATAAGATGAGGGTAAATTCTAAAAATTCCTTATCTCCCACAACTTCAAAGTAACACTCTGCTGAAGAAATAAAGGTATGTGAATGCCAAAAAAATGCTTTCTCCTTAAAATATTCACTTTCAGTATAACTTCCATGTCATTTGTACTCTGCACACAAGACTGGAAATATTTTGGACTGCTTTCAACTCTGCTGAGGCCAATCCAGATGTTGAATGCAATATTTTTGTTTTTTACTTTCTATTCACTCAACACCAGGCATTGCCAAAATCTGCGTCTCTCCTTGTGCAATCTTTTTCATTAGTACAAAGAAATATGTAAAATGTTTTCAGCTGAAACATGCAGGAGGAAAAGATAGCCAGTTTATGTGAGAATAACTGATGAAACTATTTATTAAATATTGCTAGCAAGGCACCAAGAGTAATTACACCCAGTTGTCATCCATTCCTCTTTGCAAAGATGACATTTTCTCATTCCTGTTTTCATTTCTCATGTTTTTGTCATAATCGCTAGCAGCAAAAGAGACCAAGCTCTTATTCTTTCCAAATAATAAAAAAAAAATCTAAACCTATATTTTGAGTGAGGATTTAGTATCTGGAATGAAGTCTAATTGATAGCTTCTAGAGTGAACAAAATATCTCTTAAGGAGTTTCTGATTCAAATAGACATTCTGCCTCAGATCACTTCATCTCTTTCCCTAGATATCATTCTAAACATGAGGGAGAAATAAAGGAACAGAGGGGTAGAAGAGGGGAAGAAGTATTTTGGCTTACTACAATGTATTTACATAGAAGAAGCTGCAAGGAATAGCACCATTTGAGACCACAGGACTTGAGCTATGCCACTCCAGTGCACAGACAGAAGCCTGAAAAATAAAGGAGAAGGAAATTTTATTTTCTGAGAGAAAAATATTTCAAGAAAGTAAGAAAAGCACACATTATAGTGGGGAATGTTTTTAAAACCTTCTTTCAAATCTTCTTGGCAAATAAAGTTTTGTTTGGTTTGGTTAAAAGCAGTGTGGTTTATGCCTTTGGCATTCAAATTTACATTCTAATAAATGTGAGCTTATAAACTTGAATAACCACACTGCACAGTCCCAAACACTGCACCCCTGAATCTAAAGGCTGCTACTGCCAACATATGTATTTTGTCCAGATCTCTCCATCTGCGATCAATTACTTTCCTTACTAGGACCAAAATTCAGTCTTTTACAACACACTCACAATTATTAAACTGTAGTTCTGCTCTCCAAAAATTCCAATTTTTATTTATCATCTTTCCAATTCCATATCAAAAGCATTCACTCTAATTATGGCTTTTCCATCAATTTGCAAAGCTTTGCAAGACCATGCAGGATTCTGAGAATGAAGCTGAACTTCCTTCATTTCACTGAACATCCTCAACAAAGGGAGCTGCAGACCAAGGTAACTCCTCATTTATACCTGTGCAGCCCCATTGGCTTCAAATTATTCTTTCTGATACCCACATATAACTCAAATTCCAGTGGCTTATTATTGGTGCAGTTGATTGGAATATATTAGAGTGTTGACAATACACATGAAGAAATAGATTGATTTCCTCTTTCTCCCTCACATCACACCAAAGGATAAGGTTTGTTGAATAAAAAAGCTGCCACTTTCCAGCCAAATTTTCACACTCTGCATACAATTTAAAGAGCTACCTGATGTGCCATATGATTTTGTTGGTCCTGTTGAAAGCAAAAAAAAAGGGCTGTTTTCCCTTCTTGTGGCTTGACTCTGGCCAAATGCCAGGCACTCACAAATTAATACACCCAGGGCTCATGAGTTGAGAATACAGAAAACTGGGAGAAAAAAGACGCACTAGGGTAGAAAACTTTTATTTGTTAACAGAATCAGAGAAGTAAATGAGAAATGAAATAAAACTTTCAAAGACCCCAATTCTCCACTCAGACCCCTCCCTCCCAGCAGCTGCACAAGGGAACAAGGCATGGCGAGGTGGGGGGGTGGGTAGGTCAGTTCATCACCAAAATGTTTCTCCACTGCTCAGGGGAGAGGAGTCTTTTCTTCTGCTTAGCCATGGGCCCCAAATCTCACAAGTGGCAGTCCGCCCAACCCTGCCACGTGAGCTCACGCCACAGGCAGACAGCTTTTCCCCAAAAACTGCTGCAGCGTGGGGTCTCTCATCCACGGATTACAGACGTCCGAGTCGGCCGTTCCATTTCGGGAGCAAGGCTTTTTTCCTCTTTTCTGAACCACAGTCTTGCTCAGGCATCGGCATGGGGCACTAAATTCAGTCTGTAAAAGCCTGTTTCTCTGCTGGACTATGGCCTTTTCCAGGTATCCACCCGCTCCAGTATAGGGTTGAGCGTGGATTTTAACACTCCCCGTGGACTCCATGGGCTGCAGGGGGACATCCCGCTCCACCATGGTTTTCACTACGGCCTGCAGAAGATTCTTAGCTCCGGTGTTTGGAGCTTCCCCTTCCCCACCTTCTCCACTGACCTTGGTGTCTGCATTGTTGTTGTTTCCCTTCACATATTTTCACCACCTCCTCCTCCTC
>VZRN01004349.1:769032-781569 GCA_013397935.1 Dasyornis broadbenti
GCTTCTAGAAGCTGCCACCACGGGCCAGTTTGTTCCCCCCCCCCCCACTAGCAAAAACTAGGCCAAGCAAAACCAACACATCCCTACTGCTGCATCCTACTTCGTTTGGAAAGCCCTATGGGGTCCTGGAAAAAGTTGCCTTTACTTACCCAAATCAGACAGAGAATAGAGATTGATCTGGTCATTGCTAACTCTAATTCCTCTGGATTCAGTCCAAGTTCTTCAGACTGATAGAAGGTTTCTACAGTGTCAGAGCATAATACAGTGCCTTTCAAAACTCATATAGAGAATGGAGAGAGAAACAGAAGAAAATTCTGAACCTTCATAGCTTTAAATAACTCCCTTCGCATCACTGAGAATTTTTTCAGGCCTAGACTTCATCATGAGAACTTACAAATGCCTTTCTGTGTGAGGTTCCAACTGAAGAGACTGAACACCTGAAAGCTTTATTTTCTGGTAGACACATGGATAGCAGCTGGTACTCAGAACTGATTTAATCAATTTTCAGACAACAAAGAAAAACAGACCCAAAAAATCACCCTGAAGATATACCAGAACTTGTAACCAAAATAACACATCTGACAAGAATCAGTGGGCAGTGACATGAGCTATACTTGCCTAATACTTCCTTCAGACTTTGACAAATCCCTGGATGCTGGGCATATAAAGAAAGTCAACAAATTAAGACCGACATAAGAAAATAAGGGATCAGGCCCAATACGTAGGAAGGCCCTGGCGTTTTTATAACATTTACTACTAATCCTGTAGTATGTCTGATTCTAAGTGACAGCTAGTGGCATTATCATAAATGTCAGTTGCATTATTGTTGCCACTTTCACCCCCTAATCTTAGGGAAAGCAGAGCTGTTAAGATGTCGGAAAAGAGATAGAATATTTTATCCTGGTGTTATGGACATTTGATCACTTGTAGCACTCTGCTGTCCTGAAGGGGCAAGGAAGTGCTAAAGCTTCTGAGCTGCTCGCATATGTTTTTTCAAATTTCCAGGTTGACAGTGGCAGAATGGGGGAAGAAGTGCTGTTAGCCAAACTTTTCATAGTGCGCTTGCTTCAGTGGAGGCGGGGTATGTTGCACACATGGTAAATGGGGTAGTTGGAGGGGCTTACAAGAGATTACGCAATGTTGTAATGGGATATCAAAGATTTATCTGCATGTGCTGAATGAGTTATATGAGTCATTGTAAAAACTCCTGATAAAACCTGAGCACCTTGCCATCTTGGACTGTACTACAGATAGATAGATAGATCAATCTGCACCCCTTTGGTTTAGAGAAAAGAAGAATTTCTGAGGAACCTCCAAGGCCCTGAAATCATAATTGAGTTTCTTTCAGTTATCCTTTCTTTCTCTAAGAAATGAAAAATTAATACTATCGCTGTAAAAACTACAGAGAAAGAGGGAAAACAATTGTGACTAGTAGAACAGTGTGACAAACATCAGAAATGGGCCAAGATGCATGACAGTGCTGAGGAAACCTTTTAGCCAGACCAGCTGTACTGAGGGCAGAACACACCAAACTAGTGACACTTCCACCATACTACCCAATGCCATTGTTCATTGCAGCGTTGCAGCTCCAAGTTGTTTTCTGGGACCAGCATTAAGGATAACATACCCATCACTCCTTCACAGATTAAATGTGAAAAAAAAATTGGGGGAGTGAAAGACTGGTAACCTTTTATTTCTTTTACTCAGAAGGGCCTTTTCTCATTCTCACATGCTCACATTCCAGGTAAAAGAGCTTTAACATTAAAAGTATAATGCCAGTAGCACACAGCCTTTAGAGAAAATAGCATTAGCCAGCTCCAGGAATTTTAAACTTCAGTTGATCTTAAAATTAATCTAGGCAAATATAGGACTTGTAAAGCTAGTAAGAATATGCCCTCAACTGAGACTCTTTGGGATATCACAGGCATTGGTTGTAAATTAACATTTTTTACATTTACCAAACATCCTTTTTAAGGCTTCTTAAGATTAGGCAGTTCATGTTACAATCAACTTTGTTTTAAAAAAATAAAATCTCTGTTTGAACACCAACCTTTGCCCTGAGGCACATCTGCTGAGGAAGAGACAAAAACAGGTTACATCATCTTGTTAGTTTAAGATGAGGCCCTCAAAATATATATTGAAAACAGAATCTTAAGAAATCACATATTTTATTTTTATTATTCCAGGAATACTGAGTTGGCGAGCTTGTCCTTGAACTTGCAGTGCCAAAATTAATACAATTATGCACAAAAGTCTTGTATTATACAAAAGACAGTTTATATTTTCAAAATATTAATACTTGGCAGAAGTTCTTTCACCATGGAAGACTTTCAGCTTGCCTTACAAACAACTAAACTTACTGAATAATCCCACAAATGAAATAGGAATGGTCCCTATCTGAAGTATTTACTAAGTGAACATGAAAAAAAGGTGGAAGGTTGCTTTCTCATTTTCACCCAAGAAGAACCAGAATTGGAAGGGCAGACCCAGCTCTCAGGGGCACTTCAGTAATGGGTCCACTGTTAGCACATTGTTGAGTGCTTGGGTTCAGACAAATGTCTCAGCACCTTGCAGGAGTGATGTCCTGATCGCCATGCCAATGCTCTCACTTCTGCCCTTCCAGCTCGCTGCAGTCATGGCACAGGTCTCCCCACATAAAAGGTGAAGTGGAGGCTGTAGAACATCTTGCACCAACACCCTCACACCTTCCAGAAGCACCTAAAGCAGAAGCGCTTGTGATCAAGGGCTGATGTAACCCAGCTTTGATGAAAGTGAGGCTTCACCCCCTTGCTAGCAATGGCAAGGGACACAAAGGTGCATCGCTCCAGACTTTTGCCCTGCTGAATACTCTTCCTTGTCCCTCCAGCTGGGAGTACATGGATGGACTGCTTCATCTGTCACCTGAGCTTGGAAAGCGTGAGCCTATGAAAATCAGTGAGCAAGATGAAAGGGAAAGCATGGTCACTCATCTTGAAAGAACTCATTTCCCTTCCCAAATGCATCTTCCTCAGTTCATCCATCTTCCTGCCACCTCCCATTTTGAAGTGAGATGCCTTTCTTTCCTTTTCGTTCTCCCTGTCACAGTCAAATTGTCTGGCTCTTTCATTCCCCCTTTTCAAGCATAACATAGCGACGTGGACAGGCAATATTTCTTCAAGGGTGTAAAACACACTTCATTGTGCTGCAGGGATAGAAGCACCCCTGCCAGTCCACCTCCAGAGAGGTGAGATGCTTGCTTCTTGTATAGATTTTAGCTTTGGAGAAAGCTCACAGGAGATAGCAAAATAACTGCAGGTAACATTTCCAATATCAAAGACTTCTTTAGACCTGACTGACTGATGCAAATTACTGTATGGCATTCTGATGACTCTGGTATTGTCTTGAAAAGAGAAGCAGCCTATTATTCTTTAGTCATAACTTCTTAGGATTTAGTACAGAAAATAGCCCAGGAAATGTATCTCTGCATCCTCAAGCATCCACAGACAAGTCTCAGCACCCACTTGCTCCAATTTTCAAAAAGTCATAATTTTAATACTATTTTTATTTCCATGAAATCTTCACTATTTTCAGCTGTCCAAATATCATTGTTTCAATAGAATGCTGGCACTACAATGTTCCACAAGAGCCTTTTAAAACAACTGAATTATAAAGTGTCACCCAAAGGGCATTTTGTCTCATTCAAATGGAATAATAACAAAATTAATCCCGGGAAGAAAAATATATCTCAGACAAGAGCTTTTACAGTGAATTTAATTTTTCTGGGTCCAGTTGACACCCTGTCTTTAGTGAATTGAGTGAAAGCTGGTTCCTCAGAATAGATTCACTTTTCTTATGATTATGATGGAGAACTTTCTGTGTCATGTTAAATCATTGCCAAGTAATGATAGTTAAGCATGTAGTCATGATCATTGCACGTGCCATGGAGCTTAAGATCTGAAAAATTCACACATCAAAAGCTTCAGAATTAGATGGAATAAGTTAATCAGATAAATCCAAAAGACTGGAAAAGAAGACAGCCAAAATTATTTGGCTTCTAACCACAGTATTGGTCGAGTTGGCTCCTTCATGTTTATCTAGAGAAGCAGGGAGTGGGTTAGGTTCACAGCCCAGATCTCTTGGCTATCAGGTTGGTGTCAGCCTAGAGCTCTATCAAACAGTGCAGCTTGCACTCAGGGTAAAAGGCTTTTAAAGCTTATGGTGCTACCATATAAACCAATAATCCTGATACAAAATTAAATATCTCTCTGAGTATGTCAGTGGAAGAGCAATCCAAAGGGCATGAAGATCTTATGAAGACACCCTTGTTTTTCCAAGAGTCTTCAGATGGAGGTTTTCCATGAGACTTAAGTGCTTGAAAATACACATGTGCAAACCCTGGCTAAACCTCCAAAATACCTTCCTTCAGCTTTAGGGTCATACACCCTGTGAAACTCTGGCCCTCAATCACAGAAGTCAAACAGTGAAGATCAAGTAGCTTGTCCAAATTACTTAGCTACTTCTTCTGGAATAAGCACTGTATGATAACGTCATTCTGCAAGATTGCCAGAAGGTTGCATTCTCTTATTCTCAGGATGTTTTGTCCAGGATTTCACTCAAACCAGCTGCTCCTTCAATCTGATTTATTTTTATTTTGCACTATATCACATGTTTTAAAACAGAAATTAGAATCCTGAAAACTTGAGGGAAAAGGCTGTTAGATAAGGTGATATTTAAATAAGGAGTTGCTTCCCCACAAAAGTGCTCCAAATTAATCAAGAGATAGTTTAAGCAAAGTTGAGCATTACCTAACTTCTGGTCCTACTTGATACTGATGGAAGCTTGTTGTTATGCAATGCCTCTTTAATGACCCATGAGAAATGAATATATTGCCCAAGTCCATTTCTTACTGCAGATTTGTAGGTGTTGCACAGCGTGGCTAAGACAATAGCCACGACTTAATACCCTGGTTAGAGCACATCTACGCAGCCAGCTGACTGAATTATTGTTCAGAAATACTCTAACTAGCCTTCATTAAGAATCAGAATAAATCAGGCTTTGTGGAAGTCAATTCCATAATGGCTAGGTGCTTTCCAGCATTAAGTGAGGTTATACTAAGCTGCAACCTGCAATACAGACATAGTAATGAAAACGCTGGCAAAATGAAGCCACAAAAACTGAACCACCTGCATATCCTCAGAGTCAATCCTCTCCAAGCAGGGCTCAGACAACAGTAGGAAAGTAAGTGTAAAAGCTGCTGGAGCTTTCCTTCTGGCAGCTTTCCAGGGACATTTCACCCACATACAGAGACCCTGTGCAAGGGTTTCATTTAACTCTAGAGTCTTTTGTGCTAAACGAGAACATATCAGTGTCCTGCACTCTCAGTCAGTCACTTTTCTCTTACAGCAAGTCTCTTGTAAGTCAGCAGACTCTCAGTATGATTCTTCGAAACTATCATAGAGCTGCTCATAAGACTCAGTTCGTGGTGCTTCACCACTAGACAACCATGCCATCTAAACGAGATTATTGTACCAGGCATCTCGTGCTCAGCAAGGTACTAGAGTTCCAGATACTCCTTTGGCTCCCTGCATGACGGAGCAGCTTGGCACTACTTGGAGTTTCGGCAAGTGCTACAATTTTCAACTCGTTTCATCCAGAATTTACATGGTGATGGACGGTCAGGCTGTAAGCCTGGGAAGCAGGAAGGGAGCTTGTTTGCTCAGCCTGAATCTCTAGGGTATGCTCACTGCTGTTCTAATGTAAATGTTTATGAGGGATGCAATAAAATATTAAACTAAATGAATAATTGATATTTACTTTATAGTAATTCAGAACCTTGCTTGTTTGAATAAAATCCATTATTTACAATATTCTACTTAACTAGGAGTGATTTCTCTTTGTTCATGCCACTTACTAATTACTTGTTCCATCTGACACATTTTCCAGAGCCATATTGAGATGGTTATTGGATGTCAGTGTTTAAGGGCTTAGTATCCATTTTCCAGATACTCTCTAACATGAAAAGAAGAGCTTCACAAACATATTTCTTGCACAGTAGATGATCTTTATCTTTAATAGATCTTTGACATATACAATCATTATCAAGATGTAGGTATATTAATTAAAGCTGAATGATGGGAAAAGATCCTCAAAGTGCTTTATCTTGCACACAGCTTGAATTCAATATACTAGATTTGTGCTTATAATATGTCTTATGCACAAATATTGAAATGACAATTTCATTTTAAAAGTCTCCGAATCTTAAAAACTGCATACCTAAAGTGCATCCTCCAGAAAAAAAAAAATATTCGTTAAAAGGCTTCAGTCATCCAATTAAAGAACAGAAACTGAACCTCATTGTTAATGCAAGCCCTGAAAAGTGAGTAGTTGAAACTGACAGTCTACAAACAGCACATAGCTTGAAAATTGTCCATCCAAAATACCCCATGGCAAATTTACAAATTCCAAATACAGGTAATGCAAACAATTAACTTTTGTTCCAGTTAATTATGTAATCAGTTCAATTAGTACAGTCCAATCTCACACATCAATTCATGTTACATATCAAAAGCCCTCTAACATGCCACTAAGCCCAGTGCCCACTCATGTTTTGTGCATACTTAGGTAATTATGGTATGTGCAGTGAAGGAATATCTTTTCCCTGCTGCAAGCAGGTGTGCTCCACACAGCAACTTTGACAATCTTTCTTTTACCACTGCAATGTGAGAAACACCCGGAAAAGACGAGGAGGAGCACTGTATGTGGGTTGCTGCCAGAAGTTCCACCATCCAATTACTCCAGGAATCTGCAGGACTAAAGAATGTTATAATACTGTTATAATAAACATGACATAACTCAGACAAAATGCTTTTCACAAATTAAGTGTCAAGTGTCTCCTCCTTGAGACATAATCAATGCAGCTGTGGAGTGGTTGAAAGGCAGGCTGCATGCATTTAGCCTCTTGAAGAATAGCTTTGAAGAAGGGTTCCCAATAATCATGTGGGTATCCTAATTGCTAATTCTTACTGACAGATTAAAAACTAAGTGAATATTTATGCTGGCAAAATATCAGTCACCTTCTCTGGCTGATGCTTTACAGGTAAGCAAGAGGAGACTTCTATGATTTTGTAGTGTTATGCCAGTAAAATCAGTCTGGAAATACAAAATGCCAGGTTGCAATTTATAAAGTTACTTCACCTCTGAATGAACTCTGAAATTTTGCAGGGAGTTACTGGAGAGTTGGCATGCACAAGAAACAACGGACTGAACTTCTGGGAAAAAAATCACTGATTATTTCAGAGATCACCTAGAGGGGGGACCTAAGACTAGAATCCAGCTTCCCTTTAAGCTGATCTGAATGCAAAAATCATTACAAACTAATCACCATTGAATAAATTTTTGACTCCACGATTGACTTTTCAATTTTCAAGCTGCTATTTTTGGGGTTTAGTATAGGCTACACCGGCGTGTGTGTGGTTTTTTCCCTGTGTCTTTTTATATATGGGATTTTAATAGATATGTTTTATGCAATTTCATTTAGGTTTTGTCTACAATTTTGCAAAAGAAATCTCTATTACCAAGAGCTACACGCTTTTTACCCGCAGAGGACTTAATACACAAGGCTCCTACTTAATTATTATTATATTATCCTTAACACACACATGGAAAAAGTTAATCAAATTCAGCAAAATAACACTGTAACTAAAAAAACCCAACTTAATTCCAATCCCATACTCCAATCCTGTGCTGTTTTCCATGCATATAGAGAAGCTTTAGGGTAAGATTGATAAGACTTTAGACATCTTTAATTTAGAAGCATCAAGTACTGGTCTAGTTAGTCATATAGAGTCTTTTACAATCCATTGGGGAAAAAAAAAAAGAATTTTTAAAGCATGAATCACCTCCCAGAGTAAGCATCCACACCAGCCAAGTGAATTGCCTTCTGGGAATATCTATTTTTCTCCACAAACTTCAAGAGAGTCAGGGTGTCTGCATTGCAAAAGTCTGTAATGAATACTACTGACTGGATTTCATTTTTAATTTAAAAGAAAACAAAAGTCTTCAAGAAATATGTGTATCCACATATTATGAGCTTCTGTCCAGCAGTTTAACCTGAACAGGAAATGAAGATGGACAATCTAAGACACAGTGAGAAATAATGCAAAAAACCAGATAGAATCACAGTGCCATGAATATTTTAATATGTGCAATAATGTGGCTTCTTCAGGAGACCACTGCATCTTAACCAGGCAGCATCACACATTTTGTTCATACCTGCATTTGAACTTAGCAAAGTAAGAAGAAAGTATTTATTGAACACAACCCTACCACAGCCTTTCACACAGGAAGGACTTTTCTCCCCGAGCAGTGGCAGGAACAACATATGAGGAACTGACCTAAACCCCAGCCCCCATCTCCCTCTGCTGCTCAGAAGGAGGAGGCAGAGCTGGGAAGGAGGGAGGGGAGGAGTGTTTTTAAGATTTATTTTACTCCTCATTATCCTGCTCTGATTTTGTAATAAATTCAATTAATATCCCCAAGTTGAGTCTCTTCTGCCTCTGATGATGTTCAGTGAGTGTTCGCTCTTGGGCCTTATTTCAACTCATGAATCCCTCATTGTATTTTCTCTCCCCTGTCCACTGGGGAGTGAGAGAGCAGCTTTGGTGGGTGCCTGGCATCAGTCAGGGTCAACACCCCACAAATAGCCTAATAACTGTTGAAATTGGAATAATTACTTGAAGTAAAGTACTCCAGCCATTAGGGTTCCCATATCAATGCAGGCCCAGAAATGAGGAAAGAGGTAATTCATCACTCTTTTTCAAGGAATATGTATGTCCTTCCAGGCAGCAATGGAAAGGGAGGCCATGAGCCTGAGAACACATATGAGCATTGCTTCCTAGAAACATTAACAAGCTTTCCACATGCCTAACATAACAGACACCAGCTACAACATACAATGTACTTTTCAAGTCAAAGTGCCTGAAGCTTCTCTGTGTCTGTTTTCACACCCATTAGATCAAGGTTCAATTGATTGTGGTTGATTCTTTAAATTCCTGACTTCTTAAATGTCCAAGTATTGTCTTTTTACTGCTGCATTTTGTAGTTCAGTATCCTTCAGGGAGGCTTGACATGGATTGCTCCAGCCTGCAGTTAAAAGGGGCAGCAGTACCATGGATTGTGTGACCCTGCTATCTTCAAAAACCACCTTTCCTTCAAACTGTAAACAAGAGCTTGCTGAGGATTTATTAGTGCATGTGCAGAGTAAACAAAAGCCTACAAGGATCGTGTCAGATTACACTACCTGTGAGTGGTGGTTTGCAAGGCTCTCTGGAGGAACCTACTGCATTTGTGAATCATTGCAAGCCTGGCAAAATCATGCTATGATGAGAGCTTAAGAGGACACTGGGTAATAACTTGAAAAATCATTCTCCATCCTCTGCAGATATAACATGCTTAGTGATATCTGAATTTTCACATTGCATCACTTTAAAATGGCTAGTTGTAAACATTACTAAAACTAAAAGGATTAACATTCCTTAGATATTTCACCTAAATCAGCTACTCCAAAGGAGGCATTTAGCCCAAGCATTTCTCATGTCTACAACTTTCCTCTGTGAGACAACACTCACGAAAAATGAAAGGTACTTTTCAAAATTTGTAAGTGAATTTAGTGCTTGTGAAAATGAAGGGTTTATAACCCTAACTACAGCCAAACGCGTTGCAGAAATTTACATTCACAGGAACCAGCACAAGTTCTTCAGCTCTGACTTGAAACACCCAAACTTCCTGGTCCTTCCTCAAATTAACATCATCGGCTTAAAAATCATAAAAATAGTACTTACAGCACGTTCATGCCTTGCTTGTATTTGGTGAATGCTTAATGAAGAAGGAGACATCTTTCTTTTTAAACGCATCTTCAGAATTAAGGTGTGCCCCATAGATCACCTTTCACACAGACATGTATATTTGTTCATTTGCTTTCTGAAGGAAGAGGTTCCAAAAATGAAATCCATGTTAGGGAGCATGTAAAGGGCTTGCCCTAAAAATACCAAACAATCCCCTCTCATGCCTCCCCAGAACTGGAGCTGACCTGAATAGAATAATTTCAGACTATTTTCTGGGAAATGCCTTAAGCTGTGCCCCATGGTGTGATATTGACATAACCTATGTCTGCTCTGTGGACTCCAGGAGCATTTCCCAGTTTTGGTAACCATCATTTCCCTCCCCACACAGACTCACATAGGCTGGTTCCCATGTAGAAATACCACCCCAAAAAAGAACATGCCAAAGTGAATGGCATTGACTTCCACTGGGAAATGAATATGGATACTAGCGGATTGGGAAATGAGGACTAGAGAATCAAATGCTATTTATTTATGGATCAAATATGAAAAGATCAGAACATAAAAAATTCCATGTATTCATACTATGTTTCCTTGAGTTTCAGATAGCCATAAATCTAAGGAAAAAGTTAAAAATTCGGTCCATTTCTACTGCTGCTGACAGGGAATCCTTCTAAATTTTAGAAAGAGTCAAATGCAATAAAGGAACATAATCAGACAGAGACAAAAGGAGCAAAAAGGGAATTTTTGGAGTAATTTTTTCCCACATTTCTTTTACCTTTGGATAATGAGCATGCTATCCAAACAGCTGACTATACAAAACTGCCAATGCTGTGATCCAGACATAATAGTGATGAGCAGCTAATCAGAAACTGCCCTAAAAGAAATCCTGCACAGTATTCTTTATCCTTAAAAGCCTGTCTTGGCACTAGTTTGACTCTGTGAAAGGTCCATCCTCATACTTTACTAGGAACTTTTCTCATGCAGGGTATGAACATGCCTAAAATAAAGAAAACATAAGAAGAGGTAATAATCTTTATTCTTCAGGGAGCTACTGCAAGCCTCTCTAGAGCTGTCCATCTCAGAAAACTGAGGGGAACAGAAAACTTCCCACTGGCATAGACAGTTGCTGTGGTGTGAAGGACTCCAGGAGCCTGCTCAGCTGCCCCACTGGAAGCACAAAGCGTCAGGATCCCAGAAAAGTTAATGGAAAAGAGGAGGAAGAAAAACTGGGGCAGGGAAAGGAAGGTGCCCCCCTATAAAGCTGCCTAGTGAGATCTTAAAATCCTTCTGTCAATATTTGCCATGGCCTGAGGAAAAACAGGCTGCTCTGCTTCGTGGTACCTGCAGTGCCTTGCCCTGCACTCCTCCTACTCTGTCTAAGGTCTCAGAGAAGGGAGCAGGCAGGACACTCCTGCCAAAATTCATCACTGAAAAAGAGAACCCATGACATTATCTTGCTTATGCCTCAAGCATGGCATTGGCCCCCTGTGCTCACCTTGACTCAGCTCCACAGCTCTCCGCAAGATGAGGTGTCCATCACAAGTCAGGTGGGTCTCCAGCCACAGGTCTGACACATCTCCCAGACTCCCTGCAGCCAAGATTGCCCCTCACTCTGAGTTTTGCTATATTGTCTACTAAGCTGATGCTTTTGGACTGTGATAGATCCCTGACTCACCTCCTGAGGATCTCTTGGATGACCAGTACTTTTTGGAGGCATGTATAAATGGGATACTTCTCCACGTCTGCTCCAGAACAATTGGAGGAGACTAATCTGTTTTCCTTGGTGAGGGAGCCAGGCAAGTGTCTGTGTATCAGATGTAAAATGATATTGAAATAACAAAGCATTTACTTAAATTCTCATTGTTCAGACAAAAGGCAACCTCACCTATTTTCCCTTTTCAGATAGGATATTGACAGGTCCAGTTTTTTATTCAGTTCACTTGAGACTTTAACATAACAACTAAACTTTATGCTGTTAAATTCCCAGAAATCATTTTTATGTGGCCAAAGAAAGGCATGGACACTAGAGATTTTAAGAAAACACAGCGGTGTTTATTTGATTTTCTTGTTACATAAATGGATTTTGTGTACTGGAAAAGTAACTAATCTTGATAGATGTGCATGTGGTAATACAGCTGATGGTTACTGAAGCCAGGCAATGTGAGCTTTCTCTTTCCAAGCCTCTTATTGAGGAACTGTGCTGATACTTAAGTAAATAAAATGACAAAAAGAAAGGGGATAAAAACACAGAGCTGATTAAGATCAAATTAAAAATAAATCAACAGCAAGTCCTACCGAAATGCAACTCCAGAAGCTGCAGCAGCATCAGAGCATAATGCAAATGAAGAAAAATGCATTGATCTCTAGACACAAACATAACAGTCGTTTCTTCATATACATCATTTAGGCATTTTAAAAGACATTTGTTTGGAATGTCTAAATTGATTCAGCTCATGAGATCAGTGCACAGCAACCTCCAAAAAAATGGTAAAGCTTATCAAAGTAGTTGATGGATTACACTTCCCCACATACAATAGAGCAGTATGAAATATCTTTCTCTACTTTGTCATCCTAAGCTTGAAACATAATAATTCTCTATGTGTGTCGTTTGGATGTCTATCCAGAGCAAATCAGTTCTTTCCCCACATTTTTTTATCTGCTTTTTACTCCAACACTGGAAAACAGTTATTTATCTTAACTCTAGAAGTATGCAGGG
>VZRN01004349.1:781576-851524 GCA_013397935.1 Dasyornis broadbenti
AAAAAAAGAAAAAGAAAAAACACAATGTGGAGTCAAATGTCCAGCACAAAAGGTATAAATTAAAAAAAAAAAGTATAAAAAAAAGCTTGCAAACTTCTAGTTATGTGCCTTTCTTAAAGCATCTCAGTAGTTCCATGGAAGTCACATATAAAGCTGGTCTTTTGAATCTGTTCTCTTAAACATTAGCCCACTGAGCATTAAGTTAACTTGCTTAGGTAGAGGCAGCTGCCATGCAGACCTTAGTGTTGGCTCATCTCCAGTCCTAATGTTGTGACTCTAACATTGCTTAAGATACTTGGGTTATCTCCTATTCCTTTTGGAAAATGCATTGGAAACTTGAAGTTCCATCTTAGTGTTACCAGAGATGTTCATTTAATGATAGAAATTAGAGACTGAAATAGAATCTTAGGTCATTTTATCCTGCAGAAACAGCTCAGGCCTCTTAAAGAGCACTGCAAATGTCAGCAACAAGCATAAGTGCAAGCACTTCCCTTGAATACCTGACCATTTTCCACACCTCTTAATATATTTATTTTAAGCAATGAGTACAGCTGCAGCAGCTAAATTAAATTTCATTGAAAGAACCCACTTAATAGGATGGGCAACAATGTGTATGGACACAAAAATAAATGACAGGTTTGTTTCTCCTTCTGTGTTTATTATGAAAGACATTAAAAGCAAAGTTGGAAGTAGAAGAAAGATGGGAAGCTTCAATGGAGATCAACAAAGGGTAACTATTTGAAGAGTGGAGAAAGTAGTGAATCAGTCACGATAATGGGAAGAGTGGTTGCAATGCCAATAACACAAATGGATTGAAAGGACAGGCCACATGATGAGAGCACCCTCCTGTTAGCACCCCTGCTGCACAGCCTGTGTTCACATCCATGGAGCTGCAGGACTGGTTTCACAGATTACCACAGTTCTGGATACAGGTAATGCCGTCAACCAGCTGAGGAGTGAGAGCTGTGGGCAGGCTGGCAGGAAGACTCTGCTTCCTGAACTCCTGTGGGGATGTGTTCAGCTCATGGCTTGTGAGGTATCTGAAGGCTACTGAGATGTATCAGCCCACCTGCCCTCACACCTGCAGCCCTCCCCACTACAGGAACAAAGAACATGGGCTTCCTGACCATGGGGATAGAAATCACTTTCATGCACTGTTTTCTTACTTCTGCATGCCAGTAGATCTTTGTCAATCATGCATGATATTTACTTTTAGTGTAGAAAAAGGCAGAAGAAATTTACGCTGCATTCAGCTGTGATACAGCTTTCCTTCTCAGTGATTTCATGTAACACAATGCTTTGGCTTTTAGTATTTAGACTGCAGTGCAGTACCGTCAGCTTGGAAGGTAGATCCAATACTTGTTCTGCACATAAAACCACAGAAAGATGACTGTATCAGAGACACTCAAATCTATATATACCTGCCAAATAGGGCTTCCCCAGATGCTTTTAAAACCATAAGCACAAGATCTCTAAAACCAAAAATGAAAAGTTAAAAGTTTCAACCTTCATAAGCAGCAGAATGCTTTGATCAGATCTTGTTTGAGATTGTGATAATTATATAGGAAAATATGTCAATGCAAATGCTTGAAAAACAAAGGACATCAAAGCACCTAAGAAGTCCTGTTTTGTTATTTGCTTTAGAAGTGTCCTTGACAATATCCCTCTTGGTAACAGCCTATTTCTCAAATGGCTAACTGAATATCTGAAATAATTATAACAGAGCCATAGCCAAGCTACAGCAAAAATATTAAAGACATAGCATTCAAAGAAAACAGCATTTTAGGAAGCAAACAAAAAACCCTGCTGTTTCATTACACACAATTTGATTAACTACTAGTTCAAATCATGATTTGGATAGTCATTGCAACATAACTTGACAAAACCATTGAAAGAAATGGAGCAGCTATAGAAAGAGGAGTTAGTCTGAAGCATGTTACCTGCAAATCAGGAATCATTTTTAAAGACTCGGTGATCCAAATCTTTCAACTATTTCACAACTGCTGTATGCTATATTCATAGCATTCAGAAAAAGTCAATTTAAGTAACATCAATTTGCCATAGGGGAGGAAGGTGTATTATATCGAATAAGGGGATGAACCAGTTGAGAATGAGAAAAGGCGACAAAACTGATAGGTGGGTGGTTTGAAATAGCTTTTGCCTACAAGAGGGTGAGAATCACTGTTGGTTGGGTACTTTCAAGGGAGCGCACAGAAGAAATGAGACCGATTATACAATTACTCTAATATTATGCAACTCAGAAAAGGTCAAAATGTAATCATAACAAGAGGGAGGCCTTATCTGGCTTGCCATTTAAATATTGCATTTGCCATTTAAATACTGCATGTTTGTCTTGCAAGTGTGGGCAAGTGAGATGAGAAGCTGTTTCTTATGCTGGATGACCTGTATGCAACCTGGACTCCCTGCTTTGCCATTATATGACTGAGAAGGCAGTGTTAACTTTGGCTTTCAGTCTGTGACACTTTGGGAAACGCAGTTGGCAAAAGAGTGATGTTTTTCTTGAAGGGATTATTTCTTTGGGTTGTGGTTTTTTTCTCCCTGTGGCTGGTCAAATTAAATTAAGTTGTTTTGCTGAAGGAAAGGGAATTATTTATTATTATTATTATTCCCTGCTCTCGGTTGGCTCTGCAGCCTATGCAAATCTAATAGGGAGAATAGAAAAGAATCATTTTAATTCTTTAGGGTGGATGATGATGAGCAATTTCTGTCTTTCAAGACGCCTCAGTGAACCACCCATGGGTGGTTCCTTCTGGTATATGTTAGGTATGAGAGAAAACATCAGAAAAAGCAAAAAGCTGAATTTAGCATGACAATTTAGGGCAGAAATTCTGTGCTTCTGGCTAGCAAATAAATGACAATTTAGGGCAGAAATTCTGTGCTTCTGGCTAGCAAATAAATTTGTACATACATAGAGTCATGGAATCATACACAGTTAAGGGGTTGGCATTAACCTTAAAGACAACCTAATCCCAAGCAGCCTGGCATGGGCAGGAATACCTCTCACTTTACCACGTTGCTCAAGGCCTTATCCAACCTGGCCTAGAACACTGACACAACTTCCCTGGGCAACCTGTTCCACCTGGGCAACCTGTTCCACCTGGGCAACCTGTTTCTCACCACCCTCACAGTAAAAAAAAATTTCCTTATATCTAACCTAAATGTCCCCTCTTTCTATTCGTACCCATTCCTCCTTGTCCTATCATTACAGTTCCCAATGAAGAGTCCTTCTCCAGCTTTCCTGTAGCCCCCTTTAGATCCTGAAATGTTTCTATGAGGTCTACACACAACCTTCTTTTCTCCAGTCAGAACAGCCCCAACTTTCTCAGCCTGTCTTCAGAGAGAAGGTGGTCCAGTCCTCTTATCACCTTCATGGCCCTCCTCTAGACTTGCTCCAAAAGTTGATGTCCTTCTTATGTTAGGGACACCAGAACTGGATGCAGCACTCAGCTTGGGGTCTTACAAGAGTGGAACAGAAGGGCAGAATCACCTCCTTTGACCTGCTGGCCATGCTGCTTTTGATGTAGCCCAGGATTCCATTGGCTCTCTGGGTTCCACTGTCCATGTCAACAAAAAAGATGTTGAACAGCATCAGCCCCGAGGGGCATTGCTCATCACTGGTCTCCACATGGACAATGAGCCGTTGACCACAACTCTTCGTGTGCAGACATCCAGCCAGGTCTTTATCCATCGGTTGGTCCATTCGCCAAATCCATGTCTCTCCAATGTGGAGACAAGGATGCAGGTGTGGGACAGTCTCAAGCACTTTGCATAAGCCCAGGTAGACCATGTTGGTTGCTCTGCCCCTATTCACCAATGTTGTAGCCTCATCATAGAAGGTGATCAAATTTGTCAGGCATGATTTCCCCTTTCTGAAGCCATGTTTGGCTGTTACCAATCAGCTCTTTGTTTTCCATGTGCCTCACTAGTCTGTAGTTCCCCAGGTCTTCTGTTTTTCCCTTTTTAAAAATGGGAGTTATATTTCCCTTTTTCCAGTCATCAGGGACTTCACCTGACTGCCATGATTTTTCAAAAATCATGGATAGTGTCTTAGCAACTTGATCTGCCATTTCCCTCCAGACCCACACATGAATCTGGTTGGGTCCCACGGACTTGTGCACATTCATGTTCCTTAGATAGTCTCAAACCTGATCTTCTCCTACAGTGGCCTTAGGGTCTTCATTCCCTGCCTTCATTTGCCTTTCTCAACTTGGGAAGCATGGCTGGAACATGTGTTTTTGAAGACTGAGGCACAGAAGTAATTGAGAACCTTAGCCTTCTCTTTGTCCAGGGTAGCCAGATCTCCCATTTCCTTATGGAGAGGGCCCATATTATCCTTAGTCTTTCCCTTCCTGGCAACGTATCTATAGAAGCCCTTCCTGTTATCCTTAATATCCCTGGCCAGACTCAATTCTCTCTGGACCTTGGCTTCCCTAACCTTGTCCCTGTCTTCCCATATAATTCCCTTGTATTCCTCCCAGGTCAACTGCCCTTGTTTCCACCTCCTGAAAACTTTTTTCACTCTGAGTATGCTCAGCAGCTAGTTGTCCATCCATGGAGGCCTCCTGGCATTTTTTCCCAATTTCCCCCTTGTTGGGATGCATTGTTGATGATCTTGGAGGATGTGATCCTTGAATATAAGCTGCCATCCTTGGGCCCCTCTGCCCTCCAGAGTTCTATCCCATGGTCCTCTACCAAGTAGGTATTTGAAGAGGCCAAAGTCTGCTCTCCTGAATTCCAGAGCAGAGAGCTTGCTGCTTGCCCTCCTCACTGCCCTGACGATCTCAAATTCCACCATCTTGTGGTCACTGCAGCCAAGGCTGCCCTGGACCATTACATTCCCTACCAGCTCTTCCCTGTTGGTGAGTGCAAGGTGCAGTACGGCACCTCTTCTTGTTGGCTCCTCAAACACTTGTGTGAGGAAGTTGTCATTCCAAGAACATCCAGGATTGTTTGTGCTCTGCCATGTTGTCCCTCCAACAGATATAGGGGTGGTTGGAATGCCCCATAAGGGCCTGTTTTACCAATATTTATCCTTTTTGAGAAGAGTAGTGATGTTACCTTTCCTTCTACCCATTTCTGTTTAAAGTGTTGCTTCACGTGACACCATAAACTAAAAGCAACAAAGAAATCTACCAAATCTAATACAGATCAGGCAAAGTGAAGCAATGCGGTCTGTGTAGAAACTTTTATAGAAAAGGTTTAAAAGGAAGGGACCTACTAGCTAAGCACTAGCCCTTCCTCCCTGGCCATGGCCTTGGAGCATTATCTGATATGTGAAGAGCCAGGGTTATGCTCCCAGCTGTCTGCCCTGCTATCCTGTCTTGAGCAGCAGCCTCACCTACTCCCTATTGCAAGAGCCAGTCCTTTCTTTTTCCCTTCTTCCTCTTCTGTGTCAACTCTTATTCCTAGTATTTTCGGTATCTTAAAAAAAACAAAAATCAAACAGAGAGATTATCTGAGGGTAATCCATAACATATTTAGGAGAAATTACCCTTGGTTGGCCCGTACATGTTGCCGGGTCAAGAGGGACCTCTCTGCCTTTTGTCTGGATAGAGGCTTATCTGCACACCTAGACTGCAGTAATTCCTCAGACCTAAAAAAAAAAGGGGATACCCAGATCCACAGAGAAAGATAGAATTTCTGTAGCAAAAGAAGTAGCAAGATTTGAGGTGATGAGATTAATGTTTTCACTTTTAAAGTGAGGCGGACAAAGAGGTATTGAGGAGGGATAGAATAAATTCTGGGGGATACTATCAAAGGGCGAAATTACATGTATTATCTGATGTGATATCATAATTTACATCTGGACAAGAAGGACAGTAAAACCACTGGCAAGTATTTGAGAAAGCTCCTGACACCCCGTAAACGCTGCTTAAAGTTAATGTTCCTTTAAGCAGATGTACATCTGATTGCAGAATCAGAGTCTACTCTGTTTGTGTAACTGTGGAGAACTTCAATGACTTTCTGAAGGACTGCAGTTTATTATGATTGAACTCATAAGTTTAAATGTTTTTTCAACAAATGGCTTTAGCATAAGTATGTTTTTGTCCAAGCAGAGGCTTGCTTTTAGCTTTGGGTCTTTCAGTGTTTTCTTAAATATAATGACATTGGGTCAGATTTATCAGATAAGAATAAAATTAACAAAACCAATACTTGGGGTGCCAAGTACAAAGCTTTCAGGCAATGGGATTGCTAGTTAATAATTAATCACCCATTTGTTAGCAATACTTAAACAAAACTTATTACAGTTTCAGTCAGGAATATGAAGATTAGGCCCTCAGCCATAAAATAAAATAGAAAAATAAAAATCAAAAATTTATATCTACTGTTACTACAAACCCTTTCTTTCAGTCTGAGGCTGATATTTGTTCTCACGGAACACCTCAGCAAAGAAAAACATATTATAAAATATCTCTGTTCATGGACAATGTGTGAACAAGATACCTTATGAACACATCTAAATGTGTGATATTACTGACAGACAAAAATGGACAAATTGTACTATAATTGGAGGAAAATATATATGATAAAAATAGGGTGCTAAGCAAGTGCTTTAATATTTTAATGAATTATAATTATCCCAGCCTAGAGGTAAATAAGAAAAGCAATATTCGTATAGATACAAATAGAAATTTTGAACAAAGAAACTGGAAGAAATCTTAATAAGCCACAATGTCCATCCTACTGTTCAAAGATATTAAAATATATACAACTCCTGTAATACAAAATAATTTCATGGCAAAAAAAAAAAAAATTGTTTCCATAATAATATCATGATGCACTGTTAAAAATTATTACTGAAAATCAGCTTACAAAACATGGCTTCGGTTTATAAGGAAAACATTCACTTTACCCTAGTGGCTCACACATAATGAGCTTGCTGGACCTGATAGAAATTATTAGGTATTCCCTTTGAAATTAACGTGGAGGGGTAAGGATGGGAGAGAAGCTGCTGCCGGACTAGTACCAGTGCCACCAGTGTAACTGCAACAATCACAGAGACTTTTCTAGATAGACAGATGGAATTAAAAAGTGACTTTGGCTGAGATGGCATGAGTAAAGTTTTCCCAATTTTCTAGTAATCCTTTTAGCAAACTTCACATCTAAGTTAAAATCTTAATGACACCAGCTTCTGCTGAAGACATGGTTGAGACCAGTCCTCCTTTGTCAGCTCTTCTGAATCCATTACCTAAAAACCTGCAATCAGTGCTACCCAAAATCTGCATATGAAACAAACCCCATTGCAGTTCCCTGTATGAAAAGCTGGCCATAATTTACCTCATGTACATAGAATCACAAAATCATTTCAGTTGGAAAAGTCCTCTAAGATCAGACCAAGTGCATTGGCATCAAAGACCAACCATTAACCCAGCATTGTCAAGTCCACCACTAAACCGTGTACCCCAGAACTACATTAATATGTTTTTTAAATACCTTCAGGGATGGTGACTCAATCATTTCTCTGTGCAGCATGTTCCCTGACAACCCTATCAGGAAATAAGCTTTTCCTAATGTCCAATCTAAGCCTTCCCTGGTGCAAGCTGAGGCCATTTCCTCATCTTATCGATTGTTACTTGGGAGAAGAGGCCAACCTCCACCTGGCTACAACCTCCTTTCAGGGAGCTGTAGAGAATGATAAGGTCACCCCTGAGCTTCCTTTTCTCCAGGCTAAACACCCCAACTCCCTTAGCTGCTCCTCATCAGACTTCTGCTCCAGACACCTCAACAGCTTCATCTATCTGTGACTCATTTGAAGTCTTTCCTACTGAAGGAGCTGTGTGTGAACTATGAATGTTTTAATCACTGCTCAACATCACAGGTCCCACCTCCCTTCTCCTTGCTTTCCTTGCCTCAAGCAAGCAGTCAGTTTTCAAGAAAGTCATTCAAATACCAATCAGAGACAACTTCATTTAGCTGAGGTTCTCCTCCATTTGCTTTTCACATTCAAAGTGAGATATAATCTGTGGTGAGACGTAAACTCTGGACAATTGATAAAATATTATTAAATGCTTAACAAATAGCCTCACTTGTGTTGTCTGGTTTGTATGATAAAATCTTAAATCTGTGAAAATAATTGCTTCTGGCATCTTCAAGGAGGTAATAGGCTGCCCAAACAGTGCTGTTCAGTCACAAATTCTGAGGCTGTAGAAGTAAGAAGCACACAGTACAGACAGAAATTAAAGCCTACTTACGATGAACAGTATAAGTTCTTTTCTTAAACTCCAGGGGTTTTTTGTGGTGAGGGGAGAAATCTGTTCATAACAGTTACCCTTTTGTGGGTTTGTATTTTTAGAAGTTGTTGTGGTCTTGTGATTAACAGCAAGGAATGGCCACAGGGTAATTCTAATATGTTAATGAAACCCCACACTCTGTACAACTTCCTAGAAGATTCTTTTTATAGATTTCACATTGGGGAGGAAATGAACCATAAAAAAAATGTGCTACCTAGAAAATGATAAATCATTTACCACTTACTTACATTTTTTTTCCTTGCCGTATCACTCTCCAGCTTATTAAAACATTTAATTTATTCTCTTGTCCTCCCTGTGTGTATCTTTTATGGATTTTGCTTTTTCAGGTAAAATCTGCAGTCATTTCCATATTTAAGCAACCACATTCTGTCATCTAAATGACTTAATAAAATTATTTTCAGAATTGCTTCACATGTGCAACACTCCTTAATTTATCTCATTTTTTGTCAGGAAATGGAACTATATGTGAACAATTTAGGAACCTTTTCTCTGGGTATCTAGTTTTAGTTACTTGAGCTTGAAAATTTTGGCAAGAGTTCATCACCTGGAATAATGAATCACTGAATAAAGGACAATTTGTCACTGTGGGAAGAATGCCAAAAAATATATAAATCCTCGAGGTTTTCCACCAGCCGTAAATGCCTACAGTTCTACAACTGGTGATTCTATTTAAATGTATATAAATATGGCCAAGTAATTCTTTGGTTTTAGACATCTTGGAGAAAAAATTTAAGGCAGACTCAGTAATCACCCTAGGGAGGGATGGATGATGATACAAACACATTACATAATAGCACAGAAGCATCATTTGACTGGTGCCTTTCCTATGCTCATGGCCTTTATTTCATGGTTATTCATTGATGGATTTTGAATGCATATATCATGCACCAAGCTCATATCATCAATAAACTGCTTTCAGTAAATGGACAGTAATGAAATTCCATAATCAAAGCAAAGTGTAAGTCCTCTTGAACTGAACAAAAGCTTTTGAGTGTAGTCTCCCAGAAAAGGAAATATTCAGTCACCTCTTGCATTGTGGTACTCCTACAGAAGCAAGTGATCTTGCAGTACCTCCGCTGTAGGGTTATGCATCCAATTAATTGTTTCCATAGCACTGTGGAATCTGATATCTCTCTTACGAAGCACAATGAGCTTTTCTTCAGGCAAGCCTTGTCCTGGACTTTTCTTGCAATGTAAATAGAAGTGCAGAGCACATAAATAGCCTAGTAAGAACCTGAGATTGTTCTTTTAAATTAATTAAAATTAGCAGCCTATGTTACTTAAGCAGCCTAATGTTTTACTTTATTAAAATATACTTTGAGACACTGAAGGTATAAGTCTACCCACTGACTTAGCAGGCAGTGGGTTTTAATATACAGTGATATAAGTAATGTATGGACATAAAGTTGAATTTGTTATTTCTCATGTCTTCCCATGCTTTCCCAGGATCTCTTGGGCCTCCTTTGGTGTGCCCCATAGACCGCAAAGGGGTGATTGGTATGAGAACCAGCATCTCATTTTGAAGACAGTGTGATGTTCAACAACATCTGCTGGAAAACAGTGATGCACAATCCAGTTTTGAAACCTACTGGCTTCTGAGTTAGATTCCTAGATGACTTACATGCCTATGCAAATTTAATTTTCTAATTTTTGTTACCTCCCTTGCTAGCTCGCTCAGCCTGTTTGCTCGTATTCTGTACCTTCTTTCTTTCATCAGCTTGCTCAGTGTGCTAGGCAGTAAGCTGTTTGTCATAGGGTACCTGTCATTTCTTATATATCTGTAGAATGCCTCAGCTTTGCCAGGGATTACAGATGGTACTGCAATGTAAGTGTTATAACTCAGAGGAATGTAAAAATAAAATCTGGTACATCTGTGTTACATATAATGATGTTTTATTTTCTTTACATGCTCATTATACTCTAACTAAATATGTCAAAAATTAAGTGAACAGTGCTCAAATCTGCAAGGATTATATCAAGGGATGTGACAAAACCCTTAGCTAGTACAGAATTCGCTTCATGGAAGTCAAAATACTTAAGTGTTGCTGGATATTTCAACTGTACTGTGAACTATTCCACAGAAATAAATCAAATATTTATATACAGAAACTGCTTCTGCCACTATTAACTAACTACCACAATTGACCCCACTCCATGCCTACTTCTTGGCTGTACATCTCAGTTCACCATCCCTGTTTCTCACCCCTTTCTATGTCTTCTTGCCATGCTTCACTAGAACCTCTTCCTTCTTTCCAGCTCAGTAGACCTTGCTCAAACTTTATGGAAGGAGCTTCCTTTCTGTTTGAGGACACAGGGGTGTGCACTGACTGAGTACCACAGCACCCTCAGGGCAAGCTCTATCCAGGCATCCCTGTCCTTCTCCTCCCCCTCCCATTACCTGTATTAGCTCATTCCTGCTGGACTACCCATACAGAGTGTTTAAGCATATCAATATCAAAATTTTGGAGCTACTGCTCCAGAAGTTATAACTAGCACATTTTGGGGCGTACCTCTAATATGATGCAATCTTTTAGATGGTTTACTAGACTATAGACCAGGACACTTGTCTCTCTGTTGTGTGATATTTAGGCAAGCCATTTTATCTCTGCTTTAATTTCACCATTTTGACAAAATACTATCAGTTCTCAGGATGATAAATATTATGAGATAATAATTTCCTTTGGGGTGCTTACCAGTTCACAGCCTAGTATGTAAAAAATAATCAAGCCAGTGCCTGTCATTATATTCGTCTTTTCTCATGTCCCTTGCTTTCAATACCTACATTAGCCTAGAAATGCTTTGACTTTTTTCCTCATTTAAAAGCATATTAGAGTAAGTATTGATCTCTTAGGTGTTGAAATCCCTTTTCTCCTTCGTTATGTATAGCAAGGCCTCTCTGTTCTCAGGTTACGAACCCTAGTTGTTTAAAGGGGGATAAAATTAATTTTGGCCTCAGTGGAGAGCCAACCCCATTGTGACAGGTGTAATCTCTCTAACATGTCCCAGCTCAGCACAAGATACAGTCACTGAAAACTTGTTTAGGTCCTTGTTAGCTTGTTTCACTGCCTTATGCCCCGACCAAGGAACAGGTAAGCAAATGTGCAGTGGTCTGTCACCCCAGACCATCCCAGCTTTTGCTGGGTTTTATGATATTAGCATGAAATATCTACTATCATAATGAAGCTTTGTTTGGGTTTTCTAGGGAGAGTTTTAGTTATTATTCCAACAACCAAGGTAAAAAAAGTAAAGATTATACCAGTCATGATTTGACACTTGAAGCAGATGTACTCCAGAGGAGGACTAGAACACATTAAGTGCTCTCCTATAATTTCTGATATCCATGGTGGCTGTCACCCACTAGCTGAAGCTCATAAAAATTTATCAGCACTTGACAAGGCACTTGGAAAGACTGAATTCTCTAGAAATATGTTTCACTGAGGAAACACAGGAAAGTTGGATTGCTTACAATGAAGTGATTGAAATGACTGCCAAGAAAAATGCATGCAGGTTTCATTATAACTATTAATCTAATAGGTTCACATTGTACTCTCTATTTAAATCAGAAACATATCTACAATTTCCCACATTTACACTACTATTAGGTTTAGTAGAGAAAAGGAAAAAACAGATGAGGCATCAGGCTTGGGACTGCAAGCACTGTGTGTAACCTAGAAGCAACTGAGGCCATTTTCCTCAATGCAAAACAGAAATGGAAACAAACAAAACCTTCTATACCTCTCCAGCCAATTTGCTTTCCACACAACGAGCTGCACTCAGTGTCTCTTCCAAACACTGCTGCACACAGGCAGTAAGCCACTGAATTCCCATCCCCATTACCCCTGTCTTACCATTCTTTGCCTGATTTTCTCTCTACAAAACTAAGGAAAGATTGGAGCTGAAAACCTGGTGCCGGACATCAAAATCACTTCCAGCCCATCTCTGATGTGACTGTTCAAAACACAAGAAAATAGGAATTGAAGGGTATACGTGCAGCAGTGTGTCCAGAACTGCAGTCATGGGCTACTCTACTAAAAATGTCTTTTTGCCTGTCATCTAGGCTACTCCATAAAATATCTGTACTTTAGGACACACCTATGGCACACACAGAAAGCTACCAAAACTGTGCTACACCCTGCAACAGAATTGAGTTCTTTCATAAAAAGGTAAGGAGCACAAATTATTGTGCCACAAAGTAAAGAGGTTTTTTTCCCAGTACCTGGCAGAAAGGAATTTTTCAAATAAAATTTCTACAAAATGCTGGGAAGCAAGTGATGTTCTATGGTACGTGAAAAGGTTAAAAAATACAATTTAGGTAGTCAGTCTTAGCCACGGGAAAAACACTTCCTGACCCCAAATCTGGCCACTGGTTTAATCCTGAGTGTGTGAGCAATATAGACCAATCAGACATGTATGAATTTAATGCCACTAAAAATACTTTATATATCTCTACCTCCATTGCCCAGAGGCAGGTGAAAAAAAACCTCCTATTATGGATCAAAGAAGGAAAATTCTTTCTAGGCCCCAAAAGTAATCACTGGAAGCCCTGAAGCATGGGATTAGTATAATATAAATACAGTATATACAATATATATTACACCACCTTTTAAATTCAAACCTCTATTAACTATCTTGCCACAGATATTAAGCAAATTAAAGACTTAGCAAGTGTATTCAGTCACAGAATATTATCAATGCATTCCTGGAAAGAACTTTAGAAATTCTACTCTACAAAATAGCACTGCATCTTATGCTTTTAACCTGACACACTGGAGTACAGAAGATTGCTTCATAAACCTATCATCCAGTCCAAGTTATTCATTAAGTTCCTACTTTCAAGGAGGTGTTAAGGCACAGAAAAATCTGGCTCATAGAAAGTTACTATTTTTCAGAAATATGACAAGTATTTTACTTTTGGAGATTTTGACTGAGGTTCTGACAGGTCCCTGGTATGCAGTACTGATTCTTCAGCATCAGATGCATCTTTGAAAATCAGATTATCTAAATTTCAGTGCTTTTGGCAATTTATGTTTTAATAAAGTCATAAGTCACAACTCTTGCAGCATCCAGAAAATTCAGTATCCAGAATTACCCAGAGTTGGTACTTCTGTGATTTCCCAGTTTCTAACGATTGCAGGGACAGGGACAGTAGCAACTAGTGTCAGCCTAGATAAGATAATGTCAGCAGAAATCCAGCTGGAGATTTTCAAACGTGTTTGTAATGGTCTGTAATTGTTTGAAAGTATGTTTCTGCCTGCTTAAGCAAGTACAGCCACTCATGGCAAAGCAGCTTAAGGTTTTGATTATGAGTTATTGAGGTAGGACTGAGACCCATTTAAGAGTCAGATCTTCTTGTGCTGTCATTTCTTGGCTTATGGTCAGCCTGGTCCAATAGTTAAGGATTTCCAGTAGGCAACCAGACTCTGGCAGTCTGCAAGACTACCAGATCTGTTAATCACTCTGATTTTCAGTTGACCTCTAGGCCATTTTTAGTGACAGAGGCAGAGGTGTAGTTAGTGAGACTTTTATTCCCAAAGGAGTCATATCTTCTTATTCACTGTTTTAATTTATGTAAGTTTCCCAGGTGCCAACATGATGGTCAGTATCGCAGATCTGAAAGAAACAATTAAGCAAACATGAGTAATTGAATGGCTTTGCTTAAATCTTTATTAAAAAGTACCTGGCACAATAACAGACAATTTTATAGCAGCAAGCAACACAGAATCTCTTTTATCAGACTTCCTTATCACACACAGTTCAGCATCTAGCTTGAAAGGCTTTATATACAAAACTAACTAAAAGCAATATTTAACAGAGAGTTATTTTCTATGTCACTGTAAATCATTGTTTAGCTTTATACACTGAAACGGTGGAGCTGTTCTGAGTCTGTTATTTTCTTCTGTTTGGATTTCTACAGTAAAGAATAGATGGAAGAGAACAAAGAGGGCATCTGACAAATATGACAACCCAAATATTATAGCCAGGAAGGAAAGACGAAAGGAAGACAGAAAGGGAAAGAAATGGCAGGGCTATGCCAATAGTTGAGGGGGGTTTTGTAGGCTGCATCACAAGGTAATTGGCTGTGATGTGAATTATGATTCCCAAGCCAAATGTGATAGTGCTTAACAGACGCAGAGGTCAATTATCTCTTAGTAGAGCCTGCTCAGAGAAAGAGGCTATTGCAATTAGAATACACTATTAAAAATGGTTAGCCATTTTAGTATTTTAAATCACTACCCTTCTCAAAAAGCTGTGCATAGAAATTCCTGTCATTGTATGCCTCACGGAATACTCTGTCCTTGGAAGAAAAAAAAAAGTCACTAAAAATATTATTCCTCTGAGTTTCTTCTGCTATGAGCCTTGGAACTCTGAGATTATTCAAATAAAGAAACCAGAAATTTATTTCTAAGTACTGTATATTGCTCATGTCTAAGTACTGTATATGTTTACCTTGTCAATAAAGGGAAATTTAGAGATAAACAGCACCTAGGGAAAAAAAGGTTGTAATTTGCAAATGTGATTCCAATTCTCAGTGTTGACAGTCTGTAAAGGTGTCATAGATTACAGGGCAGTCAGACTCAAATTAGGACTCTGTTTCACTTCTTTTCACCTGTACTATGACTGGACTTTTAAAATATATTTGCTCTTATATCTCTTTGAGGAACTCTGTCATTTTTGTGATCTTTATAAACAAAGTTAAATCTTTTTGTTGTAATCTTTGAAATATGAACTCTCTGCGGGGTCATATCAGGTTTCTTTCTGGACAGAAGTAGAGTAAGCACTGTTCAAAAATACTGGCAAAAACCTGTTCCAAAAGATATCTGATGTAAAAACAGATATACTTTTCTTATAATAGTGCATTTACTTAAAGCAAAAAATATTTTTCAAGATGTTTGATCCCAGCCACTCTACAAATGACCTTTGAACAGAAAAGTTCATGCCATACTGCGGTGAGTGAAAAACGAGGTGGGGTTCTGCCACCAAAAAAATATATGATATCAAACACTGCAAGCGTTGCTTCACAAAAACAAAATGTAACCTCTTGTAGAGTAATTAGCACAATAAAACCAAGAGCTGTGGTAAACAATAGAAATACAATGAGCAACACAAAGAGCAAAGAGCCCCTTTCCCAACTGACACCAATAAACCACAAAGTTTTGTTTACTATGAACATTCTCAGCAAGGCTGAATATGGCATTTCTTTAGCTGCCACTCAAGAAATCTCTTTGTTTGAGAGTTGCTAGTAGAAACAGGAAATGATTATTCAAAATCATTAACACAAACCTGAAAATACATTCTCTTCAATTAGAAGAAATCTACCCAGCAAATAAACCCTTCTTCATTTTCTAAGAAAAATCAGTTGAGAGGCATAATTTCTCTGAAAAGGGCTCTGTTTTCCTTCCTTCAAAATACAAAAGTTGCTTAAGCTGTACTTCCATTTCAACACTCTATTATCTTGTGTACATTTTTGTTTGTTTTCGTTGCTATGTTCTTATCCTGAGAGATTAGTTTCACTGATCTTTAATGAATTTCATAACCACAAAATCCATTATTTTACACACAATTTCAAAAATGGTAGCTTTGAGCTTAAATTTTCCGCAGCCCATCCCCATTTAGAATATAGAATACGCACTTGTCAGAGCGTTGCAGACTGCACAAAGATTCTTATGCGCACAATTACCTCTGATGCATGTATGACTGTACAAATACTTCATTCCTTAGCAAAACTGTTATTCTTACAGGGTTTTAAAAATATACTTTGAAAGATACTAGTTGTCCTCATTTGGTTTGGGGGGGATTTTTTTGCCTTTTGGGAAAGACATTATTTTTAAGATTATTGTGTTCTGTTCGAAAGTAAAGGTAGAATCATACTACTAGCAAAAACTACCTAAATCTAAACTTGTGGTGGAATTTCTGATGCTGAACATGTTCCTTAAAGTCCTCTTATTCAGACATCTATACTTGGAATATATGTACTAGTTGCTTGCTTGCTTGCTGAAATAGCTAGGCCTTTGTCATAATTTAAAAATTTTTTGTAGTTTCCTGTGAGTATTCAACCAGCTCTTTTAAGCAGAGAAAAACATATAAAGAAACTATAAAACATTACATGAGGGACCAGCTTCCTGTATCAACATCCCAGCCACCCTCTGGAACATCAGCCAACAAACTAGTGCAGAATCTTTTCAAACTTCTGAGAATTTTTAGCAGACTGGGGTATTTTTCTGGTTCAGGCTTCTGTAGAACCATTTTCTACTTTAACGGTTGATGTCATCAGCTGCTTTACACACAACCACTTCTTCTGAACACTAGCAGAGAGGTCAAAAGGGTCACAAGTTTGTCTTTCCCAGCACAGCTTAATGGCTGTTCAGGACTAACATTTTAATAATGGTTATCCCTGAGAACAATGCAAAACACTATATATTTTTTCTTTATCTTCTGCATTTTTAATTTGCTTTGCAGAATAAGTCTGTAAATGACCCAGGCAGGACTCAAGGGTATTATCCTGACCTAAAGAGGCCATGTTTATCCCAGTAGCAAAGTATATGCAAACAATCTCAGTTACAGTTTTCTCCTCCAGTTTCAGAAAGAGGTTACATTTGTCAGTGCATTCCATGGCTCACAACAGTCTTGTTAGACACCAACAGCACTGACTGCAAGGCTTTGGTGAAAAACAGCAAACGGATAAAGATATCTCCTGGGGGAGCAAATTATTCTGTTGAAGAGACAGAAGTACCCTTAAAATCCTTGATGTCTCTACATCATCCTCTTGCAAGAATACATTGGATACACAGAAGTTCACGTCCTTTCTATCCACAGCCGCTGTGAAACCCAAACTTTCATAATTCCTTGGCTTATTGCAATCCCTTGCAGCATGACACAATATGAAAGAGTCTTCTACCAAAAAGCTACACGTGGTTGAGAAGGAGCAGTCCACTTGCTCAGCATCACAGATCACAGAGAACACACAGCTCTTGTTATTCTCACTCTCTGATGAACACACTCAAATCCAAGGGTTCAGAAACCTTTGCAGAATAGCCTGGCTCACCTACATGAGTATCCCTGTTCACAGCCTTGTCCTTATTACCCAGAGCAAAGAAACCACTAGCCTTGAGATAGAAACACATATCTTGAACACAGGCAACTAGTACATGAAGCTGACGTTCATGTCTGGGAGAGATCAAGATGCAATACAACCTCAGCGGTTCCAGCGCAAACAGCTAAGCTCACTTTTTGAATTACCTTCCCACCTGTGTATTCCAAGGTCTGTGTCTCACTGATTTGGTAAAGAATCAGGGAACAAGGCAAAGAGAAAATACCTCTTAACACATATTCTTCCTAGTCTAGGAACTCATCAGGATACTCTGGAAAATTCCCTAAAAGCCTCAGGGAAGGTAGGTGGAAATTTAGCAACACAATATGCTCAGTCTAATCATTGTCCTCAAGAGGTATTTCTTACAACTGAAGTTGTAACATATTATTAGACTTTTAGTTGGTCTGTTTTGGGAGGATATAGGAGCTGCTATTTTTGAAGTGCTAGTTGACCACATAGTGTACAATGAAAGTAGTTGAGTTTGCTAATTTGAAATGAGTCCTAAAGACTTTAATATTCCTTGCACTATAGCAATGCAGAAAGTCATTCCTATTTAATTAGTTAGGCCAAAGTATTTGCAAAACAATTAAGAATGTAATTTAATTTTGGTGTTTGGTAAACATCCAGGGATTCATTCATTCTGAACCTATGACCTCCATGTTGAGTTTACTTTGCAAAGTATCATTAAACCAGTCAGTTAGAACTCACAATTAAAATGCATGGCATGGCAAACCTAATAAGTATATATTACAAATTAGAAATATGTGTTGCAAATTTATTTTTAAGAAAGTCTTCATAGCTTAGAAAATGAACCGTGGGGTCAAATCAAAATGGTGTCAGTGGGGAAGTCCCTTTGGACCATCTCCATGAGGCCTGAGGCATTTAGCCCTTTAAGAAATTATTTTCCAAGTTGCCTCCTCATTCCCACGGAAAGACTAATTCAATGTACAGGTTCCAGTAAGGCATTGTGCCGACACAAGCAGCTCCCACCAGGGCAGATAGAGGCAGTGATAGCATCACTGTACGCTGCAGTCAGCCTCTTCCTGTGAAGAGGTAACAAAAAAAGTCAGATGACAATTGGCAATCCAGCCTAGAAATACAGCAGCAGCAGTTCACCAGACATGTCTGAACTATTATGCATCATGCTTACATTATTAAACAAAAAAAGCCATGTAAAAGGACACCACATTGATTCTTACAGGGATTAGGGAATGCCAGAATTAAGGTTGTCTATCCATTCTTCATTATCCACTTTCGTATATGTAGCATGACTGTCTTCACTCATGTTCACACAGTTTCCTCCCCATGAGACTTCCCCTGGCACAGTCTCTAAATGGGTGATTATTCGAATTTTCATTTCATCTTCCTTATTGGTTATTTGAACTTATTTAATGCCTATCAAAACCTTCAGTGATTATAAAATTATTCATCCCTTCCAATTCCTCATTAGGTTACTCACAGTCATATCTAAATCCTTCTCAAGCACCAATCTTTACAATGTCCTGAAGGGAAGAATGAGTATTAAGAGTCCACCTTACAGCAGAAAAAAAAAGGAGAGTAAGACCAAAATGGTCAAAATTGTCCATTAGTTTTCTGTGCTCAACATGAAACATCAATACATCATGTATTTTACAGTTCTTTATATACTCAAATTATCGTTCTACTCAACTCTAAATGCAACTGTGAGTGATGAACAAGAGGCCTCTTGTCTGCCTGCGGTTCCTAACCTTGTTCACTCTTCCTTTCCCACCTTCTGCAGTTCAATGGGACAGATAACTAAAAGAAGGGGAGCACTCTGAGCACAGTACAAAAGCACAGAGTCTTTCTCAACTCCTCTTCTGCACCCTCAGTGAAGTCAGACAGTTCACTTACAGACCAAGTATGAGCATTAAAAATCCAAATTATACTAAAGACTGCAATCAAAGCTACAGTTTAAAAACAAAATAGTTTCAACAGGCTATCAAGGTTAAAGCAGTCCTGTACTAATAATTATATAAGGGTTTATATCACATAAGCTATCCAGGGTATCCTCCTGCAAAATGTACATTCAAAGCATAAAGGATCTGGAGCTGCTGAACAAAGCCATGTAAAAATTTTTACAAAATGGCTGAAACAATATTATTTTCCCAATTTATAAACAGATTAGTTATTTTTACTCATAAAACTGTCAGAATGAACTTTTCTGAAGCACAAACTGAAAGCAGCTTCCTGGATGGGTAATTTTAAGAAAAAGATAACTGAGAGCACGGTTTTATAAAGGCATGTCCTGAAAGGCATTCCCTGTAAGACTCCAGCAGCTACAGGGAGAAAGAGAAGCTCATGTCTTTGAAAGTCTGCATGCACCTGGCTGCGGTGGGAGTTGTGCCCCCAAACTCTGCCTGTGTCTGGACTGCGGCGCTGGGCTGCATTTCCTCTTGCAGATGTCAGCGAGTGCCCATCCTGCCCACTCCTGCATCCCCACAGCTTGAGCCCGGAGATTTCCCTAAGCAGAAACTGCCAGGCATCCAACACATATCAAATTCAAGCTTGTTTTCTGTGATACAGCCAGACATCCACCAGGGACAAGGCTGAAACCACCAAACCCATTTTACAAGTGACCTAAGCCAGAATCCAGCTCTCCAGAGGCAAAAGGCTAGTAAATTAACCTACTGTGTCACCTAACCCTTCACTATTGATTAGTAATTATTCTTTTCAAATGAAACAAGGACATAGGACATAAGGTCATCTACAGTATATCCTGAGAAAAGCCAATGTTTCCCTATATCCTTCCATCAATCACTGTTGAGCAGTGACTTGAAAGAAAAAAGTTCTCATTGAAATACAATTTAAAAAGTAATTTAACTCAGTCTGCATAAACCAAGAAGAGCTTGTGGATGCGAGCAAGTTCTGAGATAGGCGTGACAGGCACAACTATGGTCAATTCTTCAATCTGAAGAAGCCATTGGAAAATTTAATAAAATAAGTGGTCAGTGAGTAAATTAAACAACCAGGGACTAGTGATGCTGGTTTAGTGACGCTCAGAATTCTTCCATACTGGCTTCCTTTGGCTGTACTGACCTCCCTCCTCTCTTTGATCATTTCTTTCCTTTGTATCTTTTCCTACATCTAATTAACTGCTAATTAATTGATTGAAAAACATGCTGCTCATACAAATGTACCCACTGAATTATTTTACTACCTAAAAAAACCCACTCTACCTTTTTTTGAACTGTATTTGTTGCAGGTAAAGAAACCATTGAGAAAAGACAGATATCTATAGCCTTTAAGGATATAGCACTTAGAAACTTCGAGGGAACCAGTGGCCCTATATTGTCCTCTGTGCTAAACTGATGCTGTATTCTCCCAAAGTCTGACTTAGAGCGTGGTCCCATCTGTTCCTTTTGCTAGTTCTGCAGGCTAAGATTTGAATTTCCAGAATTCCCTCCTGAATCTAAATCTAAGATATGTTCCATGTTTTGAAGCTGACACTTGCAGTGGGCTTCATTCAAGCCAAGATCCTAGGTCACAGCTGCACTTTCAGACATCAGAAATTTATTTTCTTTTCAACTTATCATAAACACAAAGTTTTCTACAGTAGCATAAATTCTGTGGTGCAAATTCTGAGCGGAAAGAAATATCACCGTCTTTAGGACATTCTTTCTGCAGCATACGTGATACCTTGAGGAATTAGTGTTACTGCTTTATTTCAGCAAAATAAGAAAGGGGGTCAGTTACAAGTCACCACACCATTTCCCCAAGATTTTGAAGGGTGCTACTTCAGTTAAAGCTAAAATATATGGTTAGGTTACAGTTTCTTCCATGGTTTCAGAAGACACATGAGAATCTCTTATCTAAGTTACAAGATTGCATACGTAGCATGGGACATGCAGCGCACAGTGTTCTCAATACATTAATGCCATAAGTTTACAGTAGTAATTAGAGCACACAGAGTAAAATGTATATTTGGATCATATCCTGTCAGTCAGTATATTTCTGAGGTAATGAAACTTGTTCACTGTTTCATGGTGAGTTTATGATTCTAATATCTTAATTATGTATGAAGTGTATTTTATCTGAATTCATGTTTGACATATAAAAATAAAGGAATCTAAATTTCAGCATTTTGCCTAAGGCCACAATATGAAGCTTTTTTTAGAATTAAGGTTATCATAGTCTCAGTTTGGTGGCATTTGGGATTTATTACTATTATTGTTATTTTTTTCTACAGTAGAAATCTCAAAACAGGTATTAACCTTACACACTATATGTGTTAGATCCAATTCTCAGATCCAACTTGGCCTGTTGCTAGCAAAGCATTTACCTAAAAAGCAAGCTAAGAACTGACCTAAAAGGAAAGACTGGTCTGAAGTGTAGCCAGGCTCCTATCCAATGTGCAAGAAGAGAGGAGCATATCACCGCTGAGGATGAAAGCAGAGAGCAAAGCTTCCCACCACAGCAGTCTGCTTGACTCAAACCAGAACAGCCTCCCTTTTCTATCTTTTAATGTGTTCCTTATTTAGCTTTATATCACCTTCAATATGTATTCTTCTTTCTAATCCCAAATATCACAATTTTTTTTATTCCAGTGTACTCTAAGAAAGATCCATTTCATGCACCTCTCTCTTGATATCCCAGTCCTGTATTCCACAACTCCTATATACCATTTCCTATGCAGATCTCTTCTCTATACTCATCATCTTTTGTCTATACACATGGACCATCCTAATCAACTGATTGAGCCAAACACTAATTTCCTTTTTATATCTTTTCAGTAGCATCTTCTCTGTTGCTGCAATAGAAGGCATTTCTTTATTCTTATCAAGGCTCTTCATTGCCGTCCTTGGCTCTGAATGCTCTACCCAAGATTCGACGCAAGTTTGGAAGGAGTTTCCACAAACACCCAGAAAGTCTGCTCTCATAATAGCTCACCTTAAAATTTTTTTTTTATCCTACAAATAGATTTTGAGGAACTAGTTTGCTGGTATGATGAAACTATAATTCATAGCATTATAGTATCATCCTTCTCTTCTTTTACTTCATCTTTCTGAATAAGCTCTTGTTTATATTTAGATCGTGCACTGCCCCACATGCAACTTCTCTGGTATTCATCAATACAGATAACATAAAATTATGTTGGCAACTTTTCCACCCCATTTCTGAGACTGACTCAAATGCAGGACAAAGCACACTTCACTTTTGCCTATTTCCGCAATCAGATGTTAATGTATTGCATATTTCAGATTCTAACCAAGATAATTAAAACATCCTTCCCTCACAGTTTACCCGTTTTTAAGGTTTAATAGTTTGTCTGATGTCCTTCAATACTATAATTCTGAGCAATGCAAATTTTAACACATAATTTCTTACAGAAGATATTTAGGCCAAGAATTTTGATGTCTTGAAGATAAATATTTGAGTGTTTTCCCAGCTTGGTGTGGGACCTCCTTCCTCTGGCATTTGTTCAATATGCGTTGGAAAGACGCTTTCAGTTTCTCTGCTCATTGAAGCTGGAACAATCCTAACAGTTTTCTCAGTTCAAAACCTCTGGAATTTTATCATTACCGTGATAGTGGTAATAGTTGAAAGTGTTGATTTGTGCCTCCCCTGTAAAGTGTTAAATTTTCTGGTTTTCTTGGTGATAACAGTTGTAGTGAGCTATACCTTTTCAATAGTTTCTAGCAGGAAAGCAAAAGATTAGGCTCTGTGATATCAGAAAGATTGACACTGTAAAAGACAGAGGATCAATTTCTTCAAATATTATTCCTAACATTTTCAATAGTCCTTCTAACATTATCACATTACTTGTAAATTTATGTTAGATATTTATGTTTCTTCACAGTGCTAAGAAAGCTTTGAGAATAAACAGATGATGCTGTGCAAAAAGGAATTGATAATGAAATAGGGTTAACAGACAGGAAATGCTTTGGCTGCAGATGAAACTGGATTGCTGTTCTTTGTTGCTCTAAAAGAATGACTGAACAACATAAATTTGATTGTGAATCCCTACAATTCCTAATGAACAGGTATAAAGACCATAAATAATAAAAAGAACAATTAATTTCATCTGAGCGTTTAAGCAGACAGTGGACATGAGCAAATTGAAACTAGACAGTTACTTCAAACTGAGGCCAAAATATTAGCACAGCAATATGAAGACCTCTTTATCGTTTACACTAATGCTTTCTTTGAGCAAACAGATGTTCTAGAATTGTAAATCTGATACATTTCATGAATGCTAACATCCTCTGGAAAATAACTAGTTTGCTAGAGTTGGATTATAAAGAAGTTTACTTCTTTAAAAAGGAATTTCGTAGCTAGCAGAATTACTAAATCCAAAAGTTCCCCATAGTGACATATTTCGAAATTTTTTAGAAATTAAACCCAACATTATTAACATAAAAATGTCAGTACCTGACTATGCAAAATGACCTTTTTTTATAATTCTTTTTCAAAATATACACATCCGAACTAGAACTATAATGGCTTCAACACTATGGATTAACATCATACAAGAGACCACAATTATGTCAAAGCAGCCATTTCACTCTGGTAAGGACAAATTAGATAATTCTGAATGTGCAAGTTAAGTGAACAATCTGTCATTCATATCTTCATGCTTTTCAATGGCAGGCTTTTCCCCCCTCTGGCACTTGTGGTTTCAATGTATCACCCGCCAGGAAAGGACATTGTTCTGAAAGGTCTAACAAAAAAGTATTAAAATGTAATCACAAAAGAAAAAAATTCAAGTAGCATTAAGGATCTGATTTAAACCCACAAAAGCAATGAAACCTAAGAGTAAGTCAATTATGATTGACATGTGTCCCTTAACATATGCTAGATACTACTTGCTGCACATGCAGGAAGTTATTAAAACCATTTAACAATACATTTTGCATGATGACAGCCAGATCAAGAAGCACTGTCAATTAAAACGAGAGAGATAAATTCAAAAATTAGAAGAGTTAATTCACTACAGGGACGCCATTAAAAGTTGGACTGATTATGTAAACCTTTGTGGTTCACTTGTTGGACTGTCAGTCGCAAGCAAACAAGCTGAAGGGACCCTGCAAAGAACCATAACATCCCCCCGGCTGCCTGCAGCGGGTCATGTAAACTCGAGCACAGACCTGTGCAGAGAGGTGATTTTCTGTATAGAAATGGCAGTCTCTGCTAATCCTGCCAAAGTTACTGCGAGCTGCAGGTGGTTAAAACTTTTGTCTGTAAGAGCCCGACAAATTTTGTTTGCGGATATTAGCATTTGGTCAGCGTGAAAACTGATTCTTAGTATAAAGATGCTCATGTTGGTTTATAGATAGAAACATGTTGGTTTAAAGATGTTGGTTTGAAGATAGAAGAGAACCCTGAAATTTGGAGCCTATGTTTTAGAAAACCCTTCAATAACAAGATGAGAGTCTCTTCAACAATTTCCAGAAGAGAGAAAGAAAAAAGGGAGGGAAGAAAGGAAGGAGGGAACTGGAAGCAATATGCTTCTGGTACTTTGCTTGTTTTGCAGGAGGTACAGCTCATTAAAACACACTCAGAAAGGTGCTGCTAGGGAAGCAGATTTTGAGTGAATGTTAGTGAGGTCTGCAAATCAGCTGAATTCTGCATCGCAAGCACATTCACTGCCTCCCGCTGTCAGAGGGGCTGTGGTTTAGCAAACATTTTTTTGCTGTGAGACCCAGAGCTGTTCACATAGAGAGAGCAAATCTCCTCTGATAGCTCCTGTCTAAAAGACATCCAGCCACATTCACATAGCACTAGGCTCCAACTAATGCAACGATCTGACATCTCTGGCAGGGTGGAGCCTAAGTGGGACTAGGACAGCCCTACTTCTGTCTGCCCATGTTGAGGTAACAACCAAGGCATGAAATATAGATTCTTTTCCATATTTTGATAAATTAAAAAACCCATTATTTTGATAAATGATTCTGCCCTCTCAACACCACTGTCTGCTCTGTCCCATATTTTCTTGATATTTACTACTTAAATTGCAATTTTTTCAGTACATCTTCTATTATGGCATCTAAAACAGTGATGGACAGATGTTCATTTCTCCTTTAGGCTCAATAGGAAGACAACTACAACTTGTGGTATAAACGGTAAGAACATGCCCTAACCCTCTCCCAGCACATTCCATCCAACAGTATGGAACATCTTGCCATGAATTAACACTCAGCCTCACACAAGCATTGCCTCCACACTGAAGTAGGACACAGAGCAGGTACAAAACTTCCCCAAGGTCATTGTGAAGTCTCTGTCAAAACAGGAATAGAACATACATGATTGCCAGTTTCTACTTCAGCTCTGTAATGATTACTTCCCTGACACACAACATCTCTTTATGCATATGTCCTTAGTAATAAAAAATAGGGAAAAGAAATACATCAGATACAGTCTGATGCAGTCTGTAAGCAGAACTCTCTCTAAACAATATGTCTTTCAAATTTTTCCATGAGGCATCAACATCTCTTTAAGGACTTTATCATCATTACTGACACATAATCATTCCTTGCAGGTGGAAAACATTGTGCTGAGAGATAATTGGGATAGTTATTGGATATGACTCCTCACTGGTTTTAAGGCAGTATGAAGGCATGATTGCATTCTGCTCAAAGAAAAGAATGAATATTCTCTGCATTTATGTCAGATTGAGTGATTTATGGGTATTGTAAGTACTGCATTAGATTATAAGGTCTAACATTATCTGATAGGATGCAATGCAAGCTTAAAATATGGATGCTTTCCCCTATGAGAGAGGAAAACCTGTTTTGACTGTTGGAGTCACATTTGCTATTGGTTTATCTGGGTGGAGTGATTTGATCTCAACTTATGTGGAGGAAACTGCCATCTCACGGTGCCACACTCGTTGTAAAGGGAACCAATATTTTGAAAATCCTTCCCATATAAGTGAGCCTATTAATGAAAAAATTCTGATGTCTGTAAATGAGCCATTTTCTGACACATTTGTGAGCAATACATCACTCTTAGGAATCCTGTTTGTCATGGACAGCTTAAATGGCTAAGCAAACCCTGGTTCGTCAAATAAAGGCTTGAGAGTATGTGGGAGAAAAAGTGGGCGGTTGGAGGGAGACACTTCTTCATCCTACAAGATCTTTTAGAGGGAAATCCCTGCCCAGCACTTGAGAAGGGGAAAATCCCCTACCCAGAGAAAGAAAAATAATAGCCTCACATACCTAAGAAACCTCTAAGGAAGCATTACATTTGTTATCCTTTGCTCTCCAGGATAATATTCACACATGCTATGTGTGGAGGTTCAGGTGTTTCTTTTATTCTAATTATGTCACACCTGAAGATTAAACAGGTAAAAATACGTGCACTATGTGAATAGCGAGTGGGTGATACCATGCAAATGAGGACAAGTACACTTCTGTAACAAAGCTAATGTTTTGTCTTTAATTCAAAATTGGTCTGACCCAAATCCCACTGGAATCAGTGTAAGCTTCTGCATTAACTTCAGAGGGTTTTGGATCAAGGCCGATATCATTCCTGTTGTTAGGGCTCATTGTTTAATTTTAGTAAAAGAAAACTGTTGAATTTCCTTTTTTAGAATAAAAAAATTTACAAGAACAAATGTCAGCTGTGTTCATAATTTTATGAAAAGCTTCTTCACTGGATACTTTGTCAGTAAAGTGGTTAAGTCATGGTATATTTTTAAGATCTCGTTCAATGAAAAGGGATGTCAGAAATTAACAGATCCAAAATTTACATCTCATGCTGTGGAAGCTTCCCAGCATGGGGGGAGGAGAAAAAGTAAAGAAACCAGGAATAATTTTATAGCCTAAGAAGAACTTTGACTATTGTTCTACGCTGCTTTCATGGGATATAATGTCACTATATGCAATCCTACAGGCATTTCCAGTCATTGTTTCATGTACGGAATTCCCATTGAAGTCAATAGCCTGCAACTCCATGGCAGGATACGGCTGTAAGGGCAGTGAATTTTAGCCTAATGTAACAAGTCAGATGACTGCAAAGTCATCACTAAGCCAGGTGATGACACCACTGGAGCTGAATTTCCTCTGAAAAAAAGAAGAAAAACATGAAGATATAAGACACCAATTCCAGATCCCCCCTGCTGTTGCTCCACAGCCAGAGAAACTCAGATGAAGTGTTTGTAACCTTATCGCTCTTCCAGCCATCTCTGAAAGTTGAAGAGGAGTAAGCAAGTTCTTCCATTTTACAGGCAAAGCTTCTCTGAAGCCACAATTCCAGTTCCATCTTTCCCTAGACCAAACCAAAGCTTGCTGCCAAGATGTCACGCCACATCTGTTCTATTTCACAGATATCTGACAAAGCAAACCACGTGGACCTTTGAAAGACATAACAGTCATAGAGTTTTTTACTTGTTTGGGGATTTTGGTTTTTTATTACAATCAACATTTTAATGCTGGATCGTCATTATCTCCAAAAGTCTGGTTTAATGGTAGCAGTGGCCATCTTAGCCTAATCCTCAAGTGATCTGCCACCTGCTTCACTGAAATTAAAGTGGTGTCCACCTATATATTTTCAGTTCTTAATTCATATGAATCCTTAACCATAAGATGGAGGGCAGCTATCAAGAAATAAGTCCAGAAGAAACATTCTGTTATTGGGGGAAAAACTCAACCTGGCACACATCGGACACAGGCTGCTGGGAATATTGCAGGTTGCCCCAGACACTGCTGACGGCCATGAATATGATTGCCTTCCTAAGTGGCCTCCAAAACCAACCATGTTTGGTAGGTTGCATTTAAGACACCAGTGACATGGATATGACTTCTCCAAACATTCAGTCTTATGGTTATTTTCACTTTTTCGTTATTATATTGTGCCTGAGGCAATTCTTAAAAATAAATTCTGATGGAAATGTTTTTGTCAGTTTTATGAGGAATGGAAGAACGAAGGATATAGTCTCATTGTAAAAAGGAAAAAAGGTGGTAACATAGCTCCTGCAAAAATGTCTCATTCTGAGATGTGAAATTTAGCATGGGTCTCTTGTGCTTAGTTTCAGGGGGAAAAATAGACTGAGTGATAATAAACAAGAGAAAAATCATTCTCATGCATGCTTGGTAGACAAGTAGCCTGAGGAACAGTGTTTGTGATATCATCCTATGATAGGGGAGAATGCTTTTTACTCTCTGGAAAGTAGATAAGACGTCATATTGGTTCTCAGCAAATCTGGATTTTGTCCCCATTTCTAGCACTGGCCTCATGAGTGACACTGAGAAAACCACTTTCCTCTACTTTGTCTCTGCTTCCTGGCTTTAAACTAAGAAAAACATAGGCTTAGCAATTTTTTTCTTCTCTTTTTCTTTATTTCCTTCTTTTTTATGATCTCTCAGACCCTTCAGTTAATGATTCAGAAAAGAGCAAGATAGTGTTGATATTATTATTATTATTATGAATAGCCTAAATTAACATGAGAATAAACCAGAAATTATGACTCTACAACTTCTTTTTAACACAAATTATCCAGTGTTCAGTCTGGCACAAAATTGTTTTGCATAAGAGGAGAGAGAAACAACAAGGTATAAGGCTATTTTTCTTACAATTAATTTAGGTTACTTCATACCTAAGAAGCCCAGTTTGTATGTCTTTTATGTTTTCTGCAGTGAGAATACACAACTCCACTCCAGGAAACACAGAGGGTTGGAAACACTAAAAAAATTAAACACAACGATTGAAGTCAAGTTTTTCAAATAGTAGGTGGTTTCATTTTATATGTATTAAAAAAAAAATTTCTTAGTTGACATTTTAGGAGATAAAATGCTGCTCCGTTTAAGACTACATCTGCATATGTGTGTGTGTGTATATGTGGGCACACATGTGCATCTATATACTTTAATTAATGTTTGGTTCTGTAAAGCATTTAGAAGAAATAAAAAAGAATAAAATATGGTCTCTCAACTTCTTTAACTGACAATATCTCATTAAGCTGAAGGATTCATTTTATTCCAAGTGCATGGCAAAAGACAAGTCAAAAAACTTACTCAGAGCCAAGGGTAACAGGGGAGTTGCCTTTTTCAAGAAACATGGCTGTACAAAACTTGCAAAGTTTATGGAATCTCTCTGGTTTGTATTGCTTTACGAGATTTGACAGAGGAGTATTGTTTCCAGAAGTGTAACTTCTTAATGTGTTTCCCAGAATTCTGAAAATATTGTATGTAGGCAGTAGTGGTCTAAGGGTCACCTGCATCCTGCTGGAATAAACTTACCTATACATGGATAGAAGTGGGTAATGATGTATAAAGATACACCTTTTTTTTTTTTCCCAGTAGGTTCTTAAGAATTACACAAAGCTGTTGAGGTTCTAAGGATGTTTTTAGCACAGGAGAAGTATACTTTAAAATCTTGTAAGTGTTGAGCAAAACTTTCTGCTTTGCTGTTTATTAATTCTTAGCAGACAGCACAACACCCTTCTTCCCCCGTCTCTTCATTTCAGTAAATGCCTCACAGGTAGCATTCAAAGGAGGTCTGAAATTCTAATACAAACTAACTAATCCAGAAGTCTCTTCTCAACAAAATTATCCTGATCATTAGTACAGCTTCATATGGTATTTCCATGGATGTAAAGCACACACAACAAATATTTTAAACTGCTACTCTCCTGTACTGGCCATGTGCAACCAATTGATTACTTTTTTCCTTTTTTTAAAATAATTAGTTCTTTATTTTTAATAATTTGTGAGCTGTAAAGCACTTCTCATGGCTGCCACCCAGACTTTTCAATAACATTAAAACAAAGCAAAACAAAAGAGCCCTCAAATATTGACTCAGTAATCTATCTCCTTCCCTCAAGGAAAGCTCGCCTGCCATAAAATTCCAATCAGTTGCACACACACAATTATGAAAATATGGGCCTCAAAACTTCATTCAAAAGCCTGATTACACTAAATATAGATCAACGCGTAATTTCTCCTTCCTTTCTATTTTTAAATTATGTTTTTGACAAACGTTGAAATTATAATAAATGGTTTAGATTGTTTTTCTTTCTTTTTTGCATCAGAGCACTTGTTGAGGGTTTCATGGGTTTAATAGCTATGTTTTCTTTATTGTTCCTTTAAAATACTAATAAAAGTGATTAAAAGGCATGAAAAATCATCACTGATTACATAGGAATTCACTTAAAATATGATCTTTCCTTTGCTCAGTTATCATCTGTGTTGGTGTTTCCTTACAGAAATGGTAAAGGGCTAAAAGTTCTTAATAAAAAACACATGCTTTTCTTTACCCCACCACCACACTTGAATGTATTCCCCTGAGGAAAACTACACCAGGCTAACCACTGCAAGGCAGCCTTATGGTAAATTGGATCCTTTTTTAAAAATGCATTCCCAGAAGATTCAGTTTAATACACTGTTTCTGAAAATACCTCTGTGAGATTGTCTTTTCTCTTTGATAGCCTTGCTCTTCGTATTTTGAAACAATCTCAGCTGGTGAAAGGCAGGAACAGAAAACACCATTTTGAGGCAATTAAGCACTGAAGACCAGAATTACTGAGAAATTTCAAAAAAAGGAGCATGTATATGTTGCATTCAGTATCTTTGTTTCTATCTCTGGACACATAAAATTCCTGACACTTAACAGAATGGAAATTGGATTATTTCCCTTGAAGTGTGTAAGAGGCACTGTTAGCAGTGTTGCTGTCCAAACCTTAAAATACAGCAACACTGAAAAGCTCTTATCCGCACTTATGGCCAGGTCTCAAATATAATGGATCTTCTAGTTAAAAAGTGAAAAACAGGTTGGTAAGGGTTTTTTTTTTTTTTATGTTTTGAAATTTGATGTTAATTTGAAAAAATATCCTCCCACATAAAGTGGAAATTACTGTGGACTCAGCAGCAGGACTTGTCTTGGAAACAAAAAATTTAAGCCAGATCTTCCCATTTGAAAATGGCGTGTTGGGGTCTGCCAGTGATAATCGATTCCACATAAAACTGCTTCACTTTCTTGTTCAGGAGCAGTGACATAGCCTTGCACATTAAGGGGGACAGAGAGGGAGAAAAGGATCTTAATTCAAAGACAGAAAGAGAGCCTAGAAAAAACATTTGACCTTGCTGTGAAGGAAAAAAAAAAAAAAAAAAAAGAAGGGTTAAATGAAATTTAAAAAAAAAAAAAAAATTGGAGAAATAAGAATATCATATCAGCTGGGTTTCTGGTAAAGATGCCTTCCAGAATGGTTAAAGGGACAAAATGCCTTACAATACACCTCCCCATTGTCCACCATGCAAGTAGCTTCAAAAGCACACCAGGAAGGGCTTCTTCATGAAGGTGGTAGGTCCAAGGAGGGTTATCGGGTTAGGAAGAGGCTCCTTTTCTTTGTAATTTCTCTCTCAGACTGTGAGAGGTTAAAATGGTTAAGCAGTTTTCCTTCACTCAGTATTATGGCTCATTCCTACAAGCAATAAAATGAAGGAATTACTTGTAAGGGCAGAAATGTCATTATTTTTGCACTCATCCTGACCCCAGCATCTAAAAATACAAAATGCTGGAATTTGTGGAGCAGGTGACATTTTAAAAAAGGGCCCAGGGAAGTGTAATAGCGTAAAGGCTAAATGTACTTAGGAGGTGGAGGAACAGAAATAGAGAGATATCTCTGCTTCTGACCTAGGCCTAACAAGATTGGCCACATAATTCATTTCAATGACTCCTTGTCTGTGCAGTTTACCTCTGGGTTTAGACAGAAACATTTCTCTTTAGCATAATGGATCACAGTGTCAAGTTGCCTACCTTCTGCCTCAGAATGGGGTTAATTTTAGCCTGATCCTCATGTTGAACACACAAGGAATATATATGACTCATCAACCTTTGCCAAAAGCATAAGATACATTTCTGAAACTCGAAGGCTATCTGCTATTTGAAAAGATTTGGCTGACTTGTATTAATTGGACTGAGCTTCCTTTTGGTCTCCAGCACCCTACAGAAGCTATACAGGAAGGTATATAAAATTTCTAAAACACTGTATCACAGTTCTGCAATCCCTTTTTTTTTCCCCTTCTTTGTTATTTCCTAACAGCCTCACTATACACCCAGCCAAAATCAAGTACTTAATTCTGCTTCCACGGGGATACTGCATTATTTCTAGTGTATTAGCCAGTATTTATCCTGCAGGCTCTAATCTCTGAGCATGCTACAGCCTGGAGAATCATGCATTTGAGCAGGTGTTAAAGAATTAATGCAAAAGTAACCAGAAGATCTTTTTACTCTACTTGACTTGAAGGCAGACGTGGCTAAACACTGAACCACGTGAGTAAAATTTCAAGTTTATGAGAAGTCTAGTAAGGATGGTCATGTAGTTTGGGAAAAATTAAGACATTTTTTCTGTATTTCCCTTAGTTTATTTTGTTATAATCAACAAATACCTGCTAATACTCTCTGCCCTCCACTCAAATTTCCAACTCTCATGCATAATCAGGCCACCTACAAAGGTGTAAGCAAAGTATTCAAAGGGCAGAACAGAGTAATCTTAGTAAGGGAATTTTAGACACTTCCCGTCTCAGAGGACCGAGACCTTTATTTTTTTCTTTACATTACTTTTTCAGAGCAGATTTGACCTAAGGCTAAAATCCCTGCTACACTGCAGGTCATAACAAAAAACTCATGGGCTTCACCAGGGTCAGGCTTTCACTTAAGGGGCCTGTAACACACTTTGCCGCTGCAAACCAGAACTGAGTCCGAAGAGCAGATTTGATGAGCAACCTGGCATCATTTCTTACGAGGCGTCTCTTTACCTGCCACAGCAGCAGCCTGTTTTGCAGAAGTAAAGACACTTGCAGTTCCCTGTGAACATGATCCTGTATTTCACATGGCCCATTCTGCTTCCCCAAAGCAGAATGATTCATCAGATTTAGCCAGGAGCCCCACCAAAAAGCTCCAGTCACACATCACTTTGCCATTTACTGTTATATTTACCTTGCCCTCCTTACACCAATGCTTCCTCCCTGTGCCCAGCAGAGAAACCAGGCAGACCAACGCTGGGGTGCTGCAGCTTTGGCAGCATGCTTATCTAGCAGCACCCTCCTTGCCTTTCCTACTTCAGAGAATATCAAATCCTATCTCTTCTTCTCTAGTCCCACCGAGACAACCCTTCGGTCACAGCACGGCCATTGCTTGCTGTCAGAGCCAGCTCCCATCAATGGCATCATCAGCTTTTTGCCACTGAGCCCCTCAGTGCCAGCTGCAGTGGGAGACACTGTCACTGCATAGATAATTTTTTTCAGAAGCAAAAGTCAACCCCTCTGAGATGCAGAGAGCCTCGTGTTATAAACTGGCATAGATGCATTAAATTTATGCTGAGATATACCATTTGCAACCCTAAGTCTATCCTCTTGTGTATATGAATTATAAAACAGATTTTAGTTACAGTATCCCATGTTGCTCCTCAAGTAATAAACCATACAGTATTCTCAATCTCCTTAGATGCATGTTTAGTAATACCTTATAATGTTTTTTATAGTTTTCCTACCTTCACTAATTTCATTAGCTTAATGTCTTTACGCTTATTGAAAAACCTCAGGTTAAAAATGGTTGTTACTGAACAACAGAACTACAAAAGAAAATCATAGTATTTGATTAGAATACGAGTGGCAAAAATAAAGACATTCCTGTTCATTCTTTAGTTATAGTTTTTAACTAGAGCACATAATCAAGCTCCAGATTTTGGATGAATATGAAATGTGAACCCTAATCTAAATGAAAAGTAACCTCCAGTATAATGGGATGAAACAAAAACCATAGCTCCAAACACTCCTAAAATTTGGGGGTTTCTAAATCTGGATTTGAAATTTATGGCTTGTGCCTTCTCAAATAAACTTCCATTTAAAACCATATTTCAATAAACTTCTATTTTGTGGTTTGAGCCTATTTAAGTAAGCCCTTTAAAATTGAGTTCTATTTATAGGCCCAAAATTTATTTACAGTATCATTTTTTATGATTTTAGGATTAGCTATATCTTTATGTAAATAAGAACCTTTGCTCATAAGATATTTCTCCCTTCTTCATCCATGACCATAATCCACGGGATGCAACAGAAACGGTTGCATCATGTGTTTATTATTATAAATGAATCACTTATTGGCAGTGCTTCATAATAAGAAGGTACAAAACAGATGAACGTGAGAGAGTGAGAAGATTTTAGTTCTTCTTATTCCCATAATTTCTTTCTTTTCTTCTTCTCTTTGATTATTGCTAAAATTTATGATCTTTTCATACAGTGTTAAAAAACATCACCCAAAACGAAATGATCACGAAATTGTTTTTGTAAATATGTTTTCTGCCAGATCATTCTTTTTAGGTGCCATTCTTTATTATCCACTGCCTCCAATGTATACCTTTTTTCTTCTTTCCTCATCTCTTTCATTTCATTTTACCCAAATCTCTGTCAGTCCTTTTTCCTTGTGTTAGTACCCCTTTCCTCCTGTTTGGGACCAAGAAACGATGGTCAGCTCAGGTGATCCTCAGAGATCAAAAATATACAAGACTGTGCTAGACTCACCTTGCAGCATTAGGGCTTTTACAGCTTCCTTCTTATCTCCCCATTAGCCCTTGAACTATACCTCTTTTTCATACGGCTCCAGGCTCTCTCTCAGGAGAGATGAGCAAAGAAAGAGATGACAGTTGCCACTTCTAGGTTTTCCAAAAGTTGGCAATCAAAGTGAGAAGTCATGAATCTACAGTACTGCTGCAATATCATTTTCTGTAGACCTAAGACATAAATTGTCATATGATTCCTTTAGGTTCCCTTACTTCATATGCTATGTTTTTGTTTCTACAATGAAAAAGGTCCATCCTTTTTTCCATTTCAGCTGAGGAGATATGACAAGAGGCAGAGTTTTCATGAACTAATTACAGTCCTTTAGAAATTACCTTTTGTGCTAGGAAAATATTTTTTTCCTACTGATGAGAAAGTAAGCAGTATGAATAAAAAGTACTATTTAAAGAAAGAGTACAGTTACATAACCTTTCCACAGAATTCAGACAATTTTTTAGCTCCACTTTGCAAGAAGAAGTATGTTACTTCCTCAGAATTATACACACAATAATCTATAAAAAGATTTCTATACAGAAAAAAATAATGGGTTTCTTCCTTTGGTAGAGAGTATTGCCTTATGTCAGTGCACATTCACCATTCAACAAAGCCATCACATTTTGCCATATTCTAGCAGCAGAACCTGCCAGTGTACACTCTTGTCTCCTACCTTGAAAATCAAGGAGAAAATTGTGCACATAATTAATGACAGACTCCAGCCCCTTAGGGTGCAGGTTCACAGTCATCATAAGCTGATATAGGGTCCCACTGTCACCAAAACAGAGCTGTAGGTGAGAAGGCAATTGCCTACACTGGAAAATTGTGATCATTATTTCATTTTTTTGTTGCTGATGTTGTCTAAGAGGATCATGTGAGTAGTCCTCCCAGCTCAGCAAAACATTTACCAGCACAGCTGATAGAAGTCAGAAGAAAGGTATTCCTTGAAATGCAACCACATTTGGTGGCATTTAAAGAAGGGGTACGTATGTACCAAGAGGAGTTATGGAAGTTAAAGTGTAAGCTAAATTATTTCACAAGCAAGATCTACACAAGAAAACATTTACTAGAAACAGTAATAAATGTATTTACTGCAATGTATTGCCCATTCAGGGTTTGTACCTAGAAAGCAAAGGCATGAACCAGTACTCAGATAGGATAAGAACAAGGCTGAGGATTTTCCTACCACTAAAAACTGTATGCAAAGGTGTTACCTATTCTTCAGTGTTTGGCCAGTGTGTGAGAGGACCCCAAACAGTTTGTAAGCATTGAGGTGTAGCTCAGGCCTCCAGGTTCCCTCATCAAACTCCACTAGCATGGGAAACAGACCAAGATGTGTATGGTATCCTAAAGGCATGAATAGTTCACATCATTCATTTTCCTTGCTATCTCCTAGAACCCCTAAGTGAGCATTTCCTTTTCAAGCTGTATGTAATACGCACTGAGAAAGACCCGCTTGTCTGGATGGAGGTACCTGATTTGCATCTGTGTTAGAAATATTCTTCCCCTTTCTCTCTTTATCTCCCCCAAAGAAGTGCAACTGAGTCATTATTTCTCATTTTAATAGACAACATCAGGGTAATTTTTTATATAACAAAGACCAAACATCATGTGAATCATGCACAAAATCTTTTATTTTTCCAGGAAGGGTATAACCACAAAAATAATTGTTAACAAAGTGTGGCATACTACTTTTGGTGCCTTCCTGCCAGCCGGGAAAAAAAGCAGCAACAACAAATAAAAGAAGTCTCAAAGAACCTCCATGGTTTATCAACTACACCACTGAGCCTTTTGGCCATCACCGTAAATCTCTTCAAATTCTTGCTCCTGTTTTGATGGAAAACATTCAGTTCTATAATAATAGTACTTAGATAACCTGTACTTGACCTGTCTTTGGATAGTGATGATTTTCCATACAAGATGTTTTACTGTGATAACACAGTGATTCAGACACTCTATCTTAAGGCAGCTGGTGCACAAGTGCTTGGCTCTGGGAATTTTTCTCTCCACTGCTATTTGAATGTAAGCTGTGTGCTGAAGGCCTTTCATGCCGGGCACATTTTCAAAGTATTCTCCCAGTTAATACATTTCCATTAGAATTCCACTGTTTTTTATTTCAAGAACACAGCACTGCACCCATGGGAACTGAGCTTTTCAGGTGTTAAAGAGGATTTGTTATAAAGAAAGTGATTATAATAGGATTTAATGTAATTGAAAGTCAAGGTACAGTAGCCATACACTGTATCAGAGACAGCATTAAACTTGTTTTGTGAGTGAAGGAGTTTTGCTAAGTAAAACCTGGGGCCACAATGAATAAACCAGGGTGGAAGACCTCCTGCTGTTGTGCTCTGTTCATTAGCCAGTGCTGTCCTGACTGCTTTGCTCCCCAGAGAGGCAGGGCAAGCAGCAGAGCTGAACTCCCAGAGGCTTGTAACAGCATGATAAAAAAATCTTCGGAAATAGCAGAGGAAGCTCCCACGGATTCAGCCGGTCCATGCAAGTCCTCATCCTGCAGGCTGCCACCAGCTCTGGAAGAAGTGTTCCCAGCCACAGCCCCAGGTAGGTCTCCTGCATTGCTGTGCAAGGCAATGCTTCTGTGCACTGTTGCACAGGACCAGTGTGAAACTAATTTGAATCTTCCACAAATTCACTGAATTCCTCTGTACCATCTACCCTGCTGGCAATCAAAGGAGTCGTCAAAACTATCTGGAAGAACCCTGTTCCCCTTAATTGCTTTCCTTGCATCCTTGAAACCCTGTGGATGGACAGGCTTACAGTATCTCACATATTTAAATAACCCTTATTATCAAGTAATTACCATTCTTCAGAATTTTCATCTTCTTTTTCCTTATCATAGCTTGCACTCTCTACTTTTGGCTTCATTCCTGCTCTCTCTCCATTTTCCAGGGGATCTTGCTTACCTCAAACATCATTTTGAACTTCGCCATTTAATCATAATTTGTTTTCTCTTTCTTCCTGCTTTCCTTTTAGCTGCTTCTGTGAGTGTTACAATGTCCTTAGATAACTTCTTTCTTGATTGTATGTGGGTAGTAGAAGTCGCTGCTATTATCTTTTATTACACTTCTTCCCTTTTTGCTATTCTTCAACATTATGCATTCAGTAACTTCTCCAGATCAGAGGTCAGGAATTTAGACTCACTAGTATTTGGGCACTTTTATGTCCCTAGCTGACTTGGTCAAAATGTTTTTCATTTAAAAGACAAAAAAGTCTCTTTCAATAAAAATGTACTTTCAAGGAAAAAAAAAATATATGCTTTACAATGTTTTCCATGGCAAAGAGAATTGTTCCAGAAAGAAATCAGATCAGACCAACCCAAAGTAGACTGAGGCTCTAACCAAGCTATTGCTTCAGTTTTCACTTTTCACAGGAAATCTCAAACAAAAAGCCTGACATTTTTTCTTTCAGATTTCCTAGAGATATAATTGGCATTTGGAGGTCATGATGAACGTAGGTGACTACATACATCTGCCCTTAAAACAACAGTGACAGCTCTGTATTTTGGGTCTTCATGAATCTGGTTCTTCACATTGAACACAGATGTTTAGAAAAATGAAGCATTTTCATGCACTAGAGGGAGCGTAAATTTCTCACAAGCTGTTCTTTCCTAACTGACGTAGAATATATATGCTTCGTCCTGAGTCAACCATAAATCAAACAACTTGGGGTTGGCTGCACGTATGCATATATGAACGAGCATCATAATCATCATTATACCCCACTCCTTTGCTTGTTGCCATCCCTGAAACACAGGCCCCTCAGTGGTGTTGCATGGCAGCAATTGCAACAGCATGAGCAGCAACCAGACAGCTCCAGTTTTAAGCAACATGTTCCTGTACGGTTTGCTTTCCGTGACTGTCCTCTTCCACAGCTCAGAAGTCACTTGAGTGTAAAGAGAGGACGTTCTGCTAGGAGCAGGCATCAACCAAGGAAAGTAGGCTCTTGTTTCAGAAAGGAAACAAATGATGCACAATCACCCGAGGAGGTGGTGGGTATTGCCTCAGAGGACAGAGGTGGCTGTTTATTTTTAAGGCTTCCTTGCTTCTTCTCTTGCAATTCAACTTTCACATTCTCCTAGATGTGGCATGAAACTGGAAGTCCCAGGTTCATCATTCCCATCCTTCTCTTACTCTGATTACAGCCTGGGCAGCATCTGCAACTCTGAACCATCTCTTTTACTCCATTTCCCAAATGTGCAGTGGCCATGTGCTCCTAGCATTCCTCGTACACAGGAGAGAGAAGGCTGTTTGCACTATTATTTCCTTTATTTCTGCCACTTCACCTCTCTTTTTTGAGACAGGATTTGTATTCTTTCTTTCTGAGGAAGAAAGAAAAAAAAACCAACAATTGAGGAAGTTCATGACCAAAAAAAGCGAAATGTCACCAATGATTATTCAAGAACGCCAACCTGAGGAACCAGTTTAGAACGCACATAGACACACGCATGCATGCACAAAACAATTAGTGTTTCAAGCCTAAAATTCAGGACCTTTGATGAAAATGTGCAGTGGTGAGAGGATCAATTTCTGATGATGTTCTTGACGGGCAGAAAGAGAGATAATAACTTTGATGGCGGCTCTTTGTTTAAATGACTATTGTTTGTAGTTAGCTGCTATTTAATCTCCACTACAGAGAGGAACCACTACACAGCTAAACTCTCTTCTAATGAGATCATTATTTTCTTACCACTCTTCAGAATGAATGTCATTTTACATAGCAAAACTACAGAGGCAGCGTTTTAGAACACTGCTACCTTTTATCTAACCAACATAAGAGGCACTTGAGAAAAGGACAAGGAGGGTCAAGAAGAAAATGTAAGCGGCAGAGCTTCTTTGCCTGGCAGGCAAGGGAAGGACAAAGGAAGAGGTCCATGATAACAACACTGACCGTCATTATCAGTGGAGAGGGGTCCAAGCTGCAAAGTTTCAGAAATACTTACAGCAGGTCTGGCCCAGTATATTAAAAGGATTTGCCTGGATTTAATACCAACCTTCAGGGTTTAGTCACATTTTTAATTACCGCTAAATATTGTTTAAGACTTTGACATTTGCCAGTTATTATCCAGCCTGGAAAGACACCAGCAAGCTTAGCAGCGTCAGAAACCTCGCTGCTTTTGCGTACTGCCCCTTTAAAGAGCGAAGTCTCTCCCTCCCAGACAAAGGGGACATGCATGCGATATGTGCCATTTTGCATTTCATTTTAGCTGCAGACTGAGGGATGAGAGCCGGAGCATTCTGCTACAGCGGTTTCAAACCCTCCTGCCCGCCCTGCCCCTGGGCCAGATGTTGCCTGCCTTCCCCTGGAGCTCCGGTAGCACAACCCAAACACATGCCCATGCCCTCAGCCACTGCAGCCCGCAGCTTCAATGAAGGGCAGCTCTGCACTAACACAGCGGATTGCTGCTGTGCCGGGCATGGGATCCTCCAAGCAGGGAGGGAGGGAGGCAGGGTGCACACTGTTGGAGGCAGTCACGTTTTAAATTGCTGTAAGTCGCTGCTTTGGTGCCTGCCACTCGGATCACTCAAGCAGGGTATTCATATTCATGGGGCTGACTCTCTACCTGTGCCCCTCTGCCATGTTAGTAAATGAATGGAGGATTCTGAACGGGAATCTGCAGACCAAGTAGCTGCCTAGAGCCACCTAATCAGAAAAAGTAGTCCCAGGGAGCAGGTAGAATTTATACTGCCAGCCTTGGGCATTCAGAATCGTGAAACTGGCCCAAGGAATCATGAGAGCTACTTAAAAATCATGTGATTTTAATAAACAATTCACATGGGAATGCTTTTATTTGCTTTTGGATTTTACAGATTCCCAGGATCATGTTTATAAACTTTTAGCCAGAATTTAAGGCCCTGAAGGCTCTTGTTAAAAAGGAAGAGAGAAAGATCTGCATTTCAGCCCCCCCTGCTCCCCACAATCCGAGGAACGAGCCACATGACAACAAAAGATGTGATCAGAAATCCTACCACTTGTCAGATTTTTAAAGCCACCCAGAGCAAACAATCATTTAAGGTCTTTCTCCCCCTTTGCCCCTCTCCCCATATTCCTCTTTAAAAGAGTGGAAGTTTTTGCATTTGCTCCTTCTGTTGTTTCATTTGTTCCCCCTGTGTTTCTCTAAATCTGAAATAAGTCCTCTCTTCTGCCCTTTGTTTATGGGAGAGCATGTTCGAGAAGCAAAAGAATCAATGCTCCACTCATCAAATGGAGGAGTGTTCGGCATTCATAACATGAATGGATGAAAATAAATGCCTCTGGCTGCAGTTTTCGCCCTGCTGTTCCATGCTCTGGCTCCACCAGGCCTGAATCCGAGCGCTGAAGTGGGGAAAGGGGCCTCTTTGGAGTTCTCAGTGTAACGGTCAGAGCATTCAGGCATGTGCAGACATGCCAGTCCTGGCCTGTGCTTTTTATTTTTGTTTGTTGTTTGTTTTAACAGCTGCTAATAATTATATTATCCTGCTACAGAAGTACTTCTGGGAAATGGGGATCTTTGAAAGCACCGAAGTGATAGGAGGAAGATGCCGCTTCCCTCCCCCCAACTCCCCTTCACCATGTTAGTGTTCAGATACAAACAGCATTCCTGCCTCATTCCCCTCTGAAGTTAAAAAGACTTAAATTCTTTACAAGGAAGGTCATCCTTTTGTAGCCAAAACCCTGTTTGCTTTTGCCTTTCCACTTGCTTTCAAATGAAACAAAAAACAACCCTGATAGTAAGCACCAGCCCACTTCACCAACTCAGAAATTAAGCATAACAAGCTCAGAGAGGAAAAAGAAAGACTGTGTTTCAGTTTATTGATGTGTGTGTGTGTGTGTGTGTGTGTGCGCGCGCTCAGCACAGTGCACTTCCCAGCAGCTCTTCCACAAATGCTGTGCAGAGTGTTCCCAACGTGACCCGATGGTGAGTTAGCAAGCTCTGGGCACTCGGGCAGCAGTCACACGGTGTTCGGGACCTCGGTGTGCTCACTCAAAGGAACACTGCCGACTGCCTTTAATAGTGTTAAATATAATTTATCGATTCTCCATTGTTTGTAATAATAACCTCCCTGAAGCTTGAGAATAATGTTTTCTTTTCCCCTGCAGATTTTGTCCTGTCAAACATTTATTTTTTTTCGTGGTGTTGCTAATAGACCTTGAAATTAACATCACATTTATGTTTAGGATCTATACCACGATTGTTTGTGCTGGTGCACTGCACTCATCCATCAGCAAAGCAAAATAGGAGAAGGAAGATGCATCTGAGCCCCTTACCACCCTGGGAAAAAATGGGTCGAATTCTGCCCTTAGACGTAGGCACAGAACTCTCATTAAGGTCAGGGGGAGGCTGGCTGCATATGTGTCACTGAGGTGGAATTTGGCTCGGTGCTAACTAGCCAACTGGTGAAGCTAGAGGGGGCATAAAATGTTGGGGGGGGAGTGTTTTAATATGTCCTATTTAAGCATTGACTGTTGGGGATTTTGTTATCATTCTGTGAGATCAGGTATGTTTAAAACTAAGAAAAGTATCTCTAATTACCTGTGAAATTAAAATAAGCCTTAAAGTGAATTAAATTGGGGTCTAAACCAAGTGACAGTATCCCTTTGAACCGTCACCTAAGAAAAATCACCAAGCTCCAAGTAAAATTGGAAGACTGGGTTTGTCAGACTTGCTTGTATTTAACAAAATGGCAGTTATTCCACTTTACATTAGCAATTAGCATTAAAAGAACTGATAATTTATTTTTAACTTTTTTCCCCCACTTAAACAAAACTTCAGTGAAAGTTATGCTGCTATTAAAAGTACATTGTGAGAGAACCTCTGTAAAACACAGTTCCAGGGTCCCATTAGCAAGCAGGAATCAGGAAATATTTAAAGGGCCCCTTGTTATACCTGCTAGTATCTCTTTCTTTCCCATGGAGAATGAGAAATGAGCTGGAATGTAAACAGGGGGGAGGAGGAGAATAAGAAATGCACCAGAGTGCATTTGGGATAGGGGGTTTCCATCGCTTGTAGAGAGCTGATGATGCATGGAAGGCTGACACTGCAAAACAGCCGGCACAGGGGGAAGGGAGCAGGGAGAGGGTGAAGGAGTAGTATGTATAGCTTTTCACCTTTCAGTCTCTCTCCAATTCACTCTCTGCACGTGTTATAAAATCACTCAGTGCAACACAACCTGAAGAAATAATCACACTTGCAAAACCTGTATGTATCTGGAAATTGCCAGAAATTCATCTTCATATATGGCTCCCATGCAGGAAATAAAAGCTGGGTGATTTATGGCATTTTATTGCACTTCTTGGCCATTGCTAATGTTTTCTTCATTGAGAAATGGCAAAAGCTGCAATTTGGATTTTTATTGTGCAGCTCACCAGCCTTTGCCGCAGCCCCCTTCCCTCTTTTCCTTTCCTGGGTGAACTTGCTTTGAGTTTAGGAGATGAAAGTTTATGGAGGCAGATGAGTGTCAAGGGGACTGAATCCAAAGACAGAGCCAATGAGCATGTTGCCAGATTTTATCTACCCTCAGTGAAAATACAGTATCCAGAAAAAGATGAGTGATTATAAAGGAGAGTGACTTAGCCTCTAACTTACACAAAAATTCTTGGACGGGTTTCTGGTTTTCTTTTTTAAACAAACAAAACAATGTTTCCTGGTTGGCAGTTCCCAAAGTCTTTCCCTTTTTTTCCCATTTTTTGGCACATTGCTGAAAGGTCATGCTGATGTATTTCCAAAACATACTCATTGAGTACAGCTTTGCAAAAAATAAGAGCCCCTTTCTTTAAAGCCTGATCCTCCTCTCATTTAAGGCAGAAACAATATTTCAGCTGTTAGCAGGGATACAGGAGTAGTGCCTAATCAGAGAGTCAAACTCACTGTAGAATTAAATACAGACTGAGTAGCACCAGCTAACTCCTAAAGCTGCTGACACTATTATACAATCATGGTTACCATTGCTTGTGTCTGCAAGACTATAATGGTTCAGGCTAACAATGCTCGTGGTACTTTTCAGCCTCAAGTAAAGATTTCTGACAATGAAGCAAGAGCTAAATTAGCTGTTTCTCATGTTAAAATACTCTAGTGATGATTCCTTCAAAAGCCCTTGTTCCCCACACACTTGGGGGAAGGAACTTAAAACCCAAACATGCTTTATTTCTGGGATGAACCATATTCCACCAAGATGCTGGCAGATGAAAATCCACTGTCCATATGCTCAACGGGCTGCAATTTTGAACCGCTGGGTTTGTTAAAGCACCATGCATTAGAATGCATACAGACAGGGCTGCTTAAACTAAAGGTGCACAAGCACGCTTTGCCTGCTGCTTCCAAACATTGGAGTTTGTTTGCAGGAATACTGTCTTGTAATGTGTGCACATGTGCGTAGGTGCACATGTGCGCGTGTGTGTGTGTGGCTGCCGTTGTTTATTTGGCTTAGGCAAGCAGGCAGGAGGATGGGTAAATGGACAAAGAGCTTAACTAGAACTCAAGGAACTTACACTCTGTTCTTGGCACAGCATCAGGTTTCCTGCATGACCTTGTATAAGTCACTTATTCTGTCGTGCGCCTCCATCGTCCTTGCCTGTAAGAACTTTCCTTCCTTCCAGTACTGCTATATAGTTAAAATCCATTAATGAACCATGCAAGAATTGGCCAGGGGGGCAGAAAGGAGGGGTGGGTGTTAAAGGAAAACTTTCTTCATACTTGACTTGAAGGATCTCACTCCTTCCAGGTAACTTTAACTGAAGAATAAACAACGTTATCAGTATCCACTGTTGTGTTGTAGTAGTGCTCAGAGGCAATAGTCATAAATTTGGAATCCATTGTGCTGGGTTATGTGCAAGCAAAAGACCAAAGCATGATATATTTGGCCTCAAAGTTACCATCAGAACTATTTTCATAATCGAAGTCAGCATTGCAGATCTTTGTGCCCAGCATTTGTTTTTCTAGAATTTTCATATTTGCGGGAACACAGTGTGAACTCACTGAACTCACAAACACTCAAAGTTCCAAGTACTGCTCTGATACGAAGCCTACTGCTCTCTCCTTTAGTTGCTTTCAGTAAGAAGTGAAATCTTGCTGGCTTCTGGATCGGGGCTTCTGTCTAAGGAGTTAAAGCAAACACCAGTGTGTTGCCTTTAAACTCCAGTCCTGATCCCAGTGAGTTTGCAGAGGGCTGAGAGGCTTTGAAAAGAAAGGCAGGTTTTTTGTCACCTTTGACACACAAACATCCCGGCAAGTTACCTTGTTGTTTATTTCCACTGTACAACCCCGAACACACTGCTTTCAGGGTGCTTACCTTCCATAGCATGACCTTTCAAGCAAATATATCCCTTCAAACTTTGGAATTCAGCGAGGTAGAATTAAAATCATTGACCTTTCATTCTCCTTTCCTTTTAGTCCACCTCCCTCTCATATGCTTTCCCTTTAATAACCAAGAAGCACATCTGCAGTTTTTGCTGTAAACACTGCAAAAAGCATTAAGGTTTTTAAGGTAACCTTGGCAAAATCCGAATTAGAAAACACACTGCAGTGATTCACATTTAACCTCCAAGTTATTTCATAGCATAGCTGACAGCTTGCATTCTTCAGAACTTTGTATTGTTTGCTTTTTTTCTTTCCCTCTCTCTCTGTAAGCAACAGGACAAAGAAAAAAACAAACCCCTAAAAAAGCATAGGAATTTTTTTTCTCCATGAGAAGCCTGATATGTAAAATACACATGACGAACTAGTTCCTTTTCTGGTCACTAAAACTAAACTAAACTAAAAAGAGACACATTTCTTGTACGATTAGAATAACTGTCAACTCAACAACAACAGCAATGAAAAAGAAAAAAAAAAAACAAAAAAGCCTAGGTTCTTTTAGAAAAGGTTGTGTAGCTTATTGCTTGATGATTTAGATCTTCAGCTTCCACCCCTCTAGTCATGGCCACTTAGCCAGGAAAAAACCTTCACTGTTCAAGTCATCAAGGTACTGTCATCATTTCCTAATCCTGCTAGTGCCATCACCTTGGATCATCCTGCAGACAAGAAGGGAGACAAAATCAGTTTGGGGAACAGGGCAGGCAAGGTACTCCACAGCAGCATTCAGGATGGAAGGCATCTGCTCAGGCTCACTGAGAGAGCAAAAGAAAGAGAAGGATGCTGCAAAGGCAAGAGGTGGAGTTCTGTTTTTCTCAGAAACGTGCTGCACTGTAGGACTGTGCCTTTTATTTTTGGCACAAATTGCTGTTGCAAATTATATAGCTTATCAGATGTGGTTTGTTAGGCTCAGTAAAGAAACCACTGCAAGGACTTGTTTTCCTTGTTGTCTGCACCCGATTATGAGATCGGCACAAATCAGATTCCTGATGTTGCACAGGAACAAGGCTGAAACTCTATCGGCCTTGTTTTTCCTGTAACCAAATTAAGCATGATTGGGTTACAAACCAATTCAGCTCAGTTGGGTTGATTCCCTCTCTGACTTTACACAAAAAAGTAGTCTGCCTGCTCACCTCAATGCACAGGGATTTGCTGGTGGAGAGGAAGCTACGTGCTAATTTCAATCATTGCACAAGCTCACACAGCTCCTCTTCAAGCAGCTGAGGGGGAACGACGTGCCCTTGCTCCACAGCTACATTTGGTCACTTAGTTAAGTGTGAGAACCCACAGACTGCAGGATCAAATCCTGCAAGCCCTGTTTTCCTTCTCAAGAGCCCAGACCAGCCCTAAAGGACGTAAACATGAATTATAGGAGGTGCAGAAGGGATTTCAGACTGCATTAATAAACAGGGTTTAGCTACAGCAATAAGGGAGCAAATACACATTTTATTCAGTTCTCCCAGCTATTGGAAAAATAACCTTAAAGTAAAGGGATGAGTAGTGAGGTGATTAACACCGCCACTTAAATCCACTTGCATCAAGAGCCACATGCAGTGCCTCTCCCACACCAATAAGGCACTGTCACCACTGAAACCTGTTTGCCCCCATGCCGGTAGTCCCTGGTGAGCAGATCTACTCAACAGTGAATGGCTGATGCCAAAGGTAGAAAGGAACAAGAGGGAGAAGACAGGCCAAATAAAAATTCCTCAGCCACCCATCTATTTTCAGAGGAAGAGAGAAAATATTTCATTTTCTACCTGTAAAGAAAAATGGATTCATGTCACATCCTTCCTTGATTATCCCCAGTATTATGCAATTCAATAGATTTGCTGTCTTGATTAGACAGGCAGAATAGAATTTTAATTGTGAGGCTCTGGAAGGCAAAATGGAGAGATTTGTATGAAAAAACTGGGAGGCAGCAACATTATTGGAAGGCTGAGCTTTTTATAGTCAGTCTTTCTGCTTCATTCGACCATCTGCCTTTACTTGTGCTCTGCTGCTTGGGGTTGAGAAGTTGCTGGCTTTAAAAATGAGCCACAAAGTTTAACCAGATAAATAAACGTGTGCAAGATCTCTCCCTACTAGAAGAACATTCCAGCTACATAAGCTGACAAAAAGAATGTTTTAATTTTAGCATTGTTTTTACTGTTTATCAAACAGAAATTATGCATGTAGTTGCTTGCACAAGCCACAGTTAAAAGAAAGTCCCTTTCATAAAGGCCTGAGAAATGTAGACTGACAAAACTATTTTACTGGGGGGCAAATAGAGAAATTATTATTTACTTTTTTTAAGATGTGTGCGGATAGGTATATTGGTAGGAAGGGGAGTTGGCTGGCCTAGGCTAGTGTTTGTGAGTCAGGGAGAAAGTAGGAGTGTCTGAGTCAGAAGCCAATACTAATTTAAGGAATCTGGAGCTTTGTCATGCCAGAAACAGACCTGCACTCAATCCAGGACCAGGTGAAAGCAAATGTGGTCTTTCTGATACCTTAATTCTACATCAGTGATGAAATGTGCCAGTCATATTTCCTGACTAGGCAGGTGGGCAATAAAGCCAGAAATTTGGGTAGACAAAACAGTTTGAGTGGTATGTGGTAGTCTCCACTACAGGAATTCAACTCATTTTAGGACATTATTTGTAAACAGTGATTTTCTGAGGTATAATTTTCTCCCTGTCTTTTTAATCATGAAAAATCTGGAGACAGAATATGTGAGTTCCACAAGTTCATACATGAATTATCCAGAATTTAAATACACAAATTCCAGTCCAAATAATCCATACTGAGTTCTGTAAGGTACCTGATTTAACTCACTATGAGCAGACTCTTAATATTTCAGTGATGTGCTTTCTCTCCATGAAAATATTTAAAAGCATGTTGGGTTTGTTCCAACAGGAAAAACAATTGTAACCATAAACAGTTTCAAAGGGCTGGGAATAGGTTCCCTGCCCAGATCTAACCTTCTCCATGGGTGAAATAAATATGAAAATGCCTTGAAATACACTGTTGCTACTAGACAAGCAATTTATATTACTGGATTGTAGTGTCAGTATTTTGTTCTTGCCTATAAAAGGGCCCTAGAGATCCTAGTGTCCAGTTGGTCTAAACATCTAAAAACCCTGGAAGTTTAAAGTTTTTGATCTGACAAATTATGCTGGAACTCTCCTAAGACTATTCAACATCTGGAGATTTCAGGAATTTCTGCATTCTTTATGGTCATCAAATCAAGGTAACGCCTTGTTACCTCCCTTTGCTGTGGTCCTGGCGGTACAGCTGAGAGTGCCCAGCACTCAAGCACTGTCCAGTGACACCCTTGCTTCTGCTGCCATTTCACCCCACTGCTGTAGTGACCTCTGGAGAAAGGCTTGCCCACTTTTCACACAAACTCTGCTTGGTGTCATTTCTGCAGCTGCACAGGAGGTGCAGCCTCTAAACTCTAATGTCACTCTTTCTACAACATCTTTCACTTTTGTAGGTTTGCAACTATGCAGACTCTTGTGAGGGGTGAAAAACCTGCACCGTCGCCTACTGAGTGGTACTTTAGGCAGAAACAGGAACAGTTTGAGTTTTTTACAGAGGTCAGCTTATCCATCACATTTTACTTATGATGTTTTTCCTTATCTCAAGGAATGAAGTGTTCATTCAAGGATTGTGCTCATACTTCACATGGAGTTTTCTTTACCGCTTGAAGGAGTGTTACAGTAAGAAGGGAGAAAGCAAACTTACAGCAAAAAAAGTAAAGTAGCTATAGAAATGAAACTACACTTGTAAATCTCATTTCAAGGCAGGCATAACAGACAATTAGGGACTTACTCAAGGAAATACTTAAGATGTGCCCTTATACAGCAAAGCACTTAAGTATCTGATTATATTCAGTCTTGCCTTTTACCTCAACATTTATTTATATACTTTGCTAAGCCTGATTCTGAACAAGAAAAGCTCATCTGAATTTAAGACACTTTACTGAGAAGATCAAGATAATATTTCAACTGATTAACCAGAGTTAAGGGCTTCTCCTTCTCAGAGATATGAAGGACATGCTGATACAACTGAATTCAATAAAAATTCTAAATGCTTGCTGCCATCCCTGGAAAATGGTACCTTTTCTTAGGGATCTCAAATGGAGCTTTCATGCCTGATGTCAGGCACCTGCATATGGAAATGTTGTTGTTGCTGTGTTAAACCCTAATCAGTTGCTATTACTGCAGGGGTTAAGCAAGCGAATTTGGAATTTGAACCTGCACAAACAAAATCCCATGCACAGAGCAATGGGCCATCTGCAGTACCAGAGAAAATGTATGGTCCAGCTGTTCCATGGCTTCTCCTTTCTGTGCCTCACAGAATCAGTACTGCTGTGCTTAATGATAACACATTTATCAAACGACACAGGAATACATGTTAATTTTAAAATGTATCAAGTGTAAAAGAGAGAGAAAAGGAAAAAAAACATTGCTGCAACTTTCTGTTTGTGGACTTTTCGAATTTTTATTCTAAACACGAGTCTAACATCATTCATGGAAATACCAGCTCAGCACTGTTGAACAGCAGTCTGTTTCTTTATATTTATTTTGCCCCCTCATATTTTCTTCCATTAAAGTTCTGCAATGTACACAAATAAACTGCAATGAGAAAAAAAAAAGACAAAAATGGAACGCATAAAAAGGCAGGCAATAGAAATGACCTTTGCCATTCCTTTGACAGTATTTTGCACATTTGTCTGCTAGTGGCTAAGTTTTTTTTTTTTTTTACACTTTCAGGCAACCATAGATGATAACATGAATAAAATTGTATGGTGTCTCATGAATTTAACAGAAACATTTTAGAGGCAATAATTGCTCTTTCTGGAGTGTACTTTAATTTAGAGATGGAATTCTTCCTGTGATTTATGTAGCAGTATATTTTATAGCATGTAAGGTGTGCTTTTAAAACTGCCTCCTCACATACACACCTATTTGAAATGTTTGCCTTCATACACACACACTCACACAGATATACAAATCCATAGACATAACGCACATACATAAAATGTGGCTAAATCCATGTATGAAGGCAGGTATTTGTGTTTGTACAAATGCAGAAATTTCAAATTATTCCATCCCTAATTAGATCATACTTTGGTATAATACAGAGCCACAATAAATTATAAGCAAAAGATGACAGTCTAAGGGAAAACATAGGAAACACTTGTGACTGACCTTCAATGCTTTCCAGGAGTAGAGGTTAAGGGCAAATTTTGGGTCATTCTGAAATCACCACAAACTTCTGATTAGCAGAAATAACTAGATGCTGATTGTGTTGTGGTTTCTCAGCCTTTCAATACATGCCCAAGCAGAAGACACTGTGTGTAATGAAATGCTAAGAAGACAGAAACATGGCATCTGCTTGTCTTCAACGCTATCTTCATCTGCCACAAAGAGGGTCGCAGCCTATTGTATTAGTTATAGTACAGACTGCAACAAACAGATTTATGCAGCTGATGGGCCCATTCTTCCCATCTGCCAAACGCTTTCTATGCCTGCTACACATGGTGCAGGCAGCACTGTGTGTTTACTGCTGCTCTCCACCAAAGTAACCATGTGTACATGCTAATGCCAGTGACTCAGTCACACTGCTATGGCTGGCTTAGGAACCTGGGGACTAGAAGCCAGGAACTTTATTCCTTTTTTCTTCCACTTGCTGGCTTTCCCTTTTTCCTATCCCACAAAGTTAACCAAGATTTCACAAATTTTCCCGTTCTGCAGCAAAAGGAAACCAGCCTTGTGTAAATTTTTCCACACACAAGTGAAGCTGGCCCTTTGCACCCTAGCCTTCAGATGGAGCAGTCAGCCAGGACATAATACTCTGTGTATCCACATCCCTGGATGGCCATTTCCCCAGCTGCTAAACTACAGCCAGAAAACTTAAGCCTAAAAGGACACTATTTGTAGTCCCCCATACTGGAGAACAGCAATACCAGATTGTGATTGTCCCTGGGGCAGCCTTAGGACCCTGGCATCCCACATCCCTCATAGGCTGGTTGACTTGTGGGATAATGATCTGGCTTGAAACCTTTCCTCCACTGCAAAGATATTTAATTAGTAACGAGTGCTGGAGTAGTTGGAATGGGAAAACAGAAGACAAAGCTCACCAGAGTAGCCCAGTGCTTCAGACACACTCCTTACTTCATTTTCAGGAAGACAGAGAAGTAAACTCATGTCTGCTGTATCTAAGTGAGCTATGGAGACAGCTTTCTTTAACCTAAGAAGCAATTCTGTTAGCCTTTTTCACATTCACTATTCTTTCAAAAAATATTCCCATTTAAGTTGGGTACCTGTAGGAGAAGTAACTGTTTAGCATGAGAATGATGGGCCAAGGCCCCCTACAACCTAGGCATAAAGGATTGGGGCTTTTTCATTTCTTTTTTCTCCTCCATGTGTCCTTCTGTGAGTCCCTCCCTGGAAATGGAAATGGTGTATTGTAATGCAGATTTCCTGCAGAATCTCACAGATCACTCTCTGCAGGGATTTCACTCTTCAGCTGAAATACTTTTCAGCCATGGTATTGTTCATTTATTCAACAGCTTTATTTTTAAACATGGAATACTATAATTGTGCATTACTAATTCCTTTTAAAAGCATTATAGTGTTTATTTTTTGATTGAGGCTTGAGGGCTCAAGATCATTTAACTGAGTTTTGTTGGTGTCTTTTTTATTCCATTATTTATGAATTTAAAATACACTATGAAAGGATTAAAAGTAAAGTAAAAGACCTCAAAACCCCACAAGTCTTGTTTTCCTTACTTCAATCCCAGCACCCAGCCTGTTTTCTCTTTCATGCTTTCCACAGAGAACCATTTTCTTTAATGTAATCACTGGCTGATTGACTCTTGCCTCTGTTTTCACTTTGCTCCTATTTTTGGAGGTCACTGAAACAGCAAAGGTTTCATTTAACTTCTCATTAGAGACCACACTTTGGCCCCAAAGCACTCAAGAGCCCAGAGCCAGGCAGAGAAACACCATCCACATCAGCCCAGAGCCGAGGTGTAAGACTACAACAGGGAAGTGGCAGAACCCTTGGTCCTTCCCTGAATTCACCCCTGGGAGCTGCCCTGGTCTCTGCCCCAGTGCTGAAGTGACCAGCACATGGGTCATCTTCAGCAGTGCTGTGGCATCTCCCTCACAAGGCTTTCAAAAAAGTCACGCAAGTCAAAAAGATGATGTTGAAGAGCCTCTCTCTGCCCAGCAGGTAAAGGGAAGATCTCTGCCCCAATACCACTAGCGCAGCTGATACAGAGGAAAGATTTTCTGGGCAGACATCTAAGCTTTTGTTGTGCAGCTGCTTCACAGAGATTAATCCAGTTTTTGTGGAGAAAGGAGAAGACTGACCCACAGAAAACAAGATCCCTGTGGAGGAGGGAGGGGGGAAGGGTGGTATTCACTAGCTTCCCCCACCGCTGCAAGCAAACTTTAGGTCTGAGCCTACTGTCATCATCGCACAGAATCACAGAATTGCTAGGGTTGGAAGGGACCTCTGGAGATCATCTTCCATACATGCTCGATGCCTTACCTATGGTAACACTTCAGCAGTCGGAGAATACATTTGTCCTGGCCCTGTTCTTGCTGTAGCAATCCATGGCAGAGTCTGGAGAAATGAGTGCTGTCTTCAAAGTTCAAGCTTGCTGGCAGTACCTGACAGGATGGCTCAAGAGATCTAAACAAAATAAACTCTGAACTACACTATTGGTCAGATATTAATTCTTTTTTTCAAAAAGAAGCAGGAAGGTTTGTCTTTGCAATGATGACTACAGTACACAAAACCTGCAGTCTGGCTTGTGGCAAAATCCTGAAGCAATACTGATGTTCGAGAAGTTGTTTGCACCTTACTGTGCAGAGCAAAGTTTGAGTTGTGTAGACATTAATGGGTCTCAAATATGCTTAACTAGGGAAGATTTCATCCCACTGAAAGCAAAGCATGGGATTAGGAATTTTGCTGTAACTGAGCCTCTAAAAAATCTGAGTTGTATTGTTGGTCTGGAAGTAATGACCACAGGTATGTTTTTGTATCTCCAAAGTAAAAAATATACCAAATTGGAAAGGACTATATAATAGACTTTGGTTAAGGAACCCTTAACAGAAATATTTGCTATGGGCTAATAACAGTTGTAACCCCTTACATTATCTTTATACACTGAGCTCTGCCTTAAAATGTGCATGGGCAGTTTCCATTGATGCATGTAAACATAAATTATTTAATAAAGAATAATTGATTTAGAATTGTAAAAAATCAGCAGCCTTACAGAGAAAAGGGACAGCAGTAGACAGATACATTTTAAGTACTAATGACTCTGCCTTATGAGAGTAGCTTTAGCCAGTGTATAATGCATGAGTGGTAAAATAGGTCAAACCCTGGAAGCATCCACATCTTTGAAATCATTATGAATACAATGGTTTTACTGCATCAACAATTGCATAAGAGCTTCGAAGCAAAGGCGCATGTGGAATGCAAAACATAATGAAAATCCTTGCTCTTGTGTTGCAGATTAGAGCTACTACAGATTTTGGATCCTTTCCCAGTTTTAAAACGGTTACTTTCCTGTGGCCAGTGCTTCTACGTTTTCATTTTTGTGTGTGATAGGAATTTGCTCTTTTGTTCTTTTTGTACTGTTCATAAGATTTCAGCTGTTTGTGGTACACAAAATTTGGCATGTTAGCTATGGCAGTCATTTTTATTCAAAGAAAAGTTTGGCCATCCCGTTTGTATTCTGCTAGAGCTTGCGGGGCCAGGTCAGGGTTTCATCCCATGACATCCCATCCCCCACAAACAGGGGAAGCTAGTTCGCTGCCTACCTACCACTGCAGCTAAAGTTATGTCAGTGCCAGGTAATGAAAAGGCTTTGTTACTTAACAGGCAAATAATAGAGAGCCTTTGTGCAGGGATAATTACAGTGGTTTGGATATTCCTGGATTAACTCTTGGGATGAACACTCATCTCCGTAAATCACTAATAAATATACATAAGCACCATGTCTGTCTCTATTTTATACTCTAGTCATCTTGGTCACCTACTCACAGGTTCATCTGGGGCTGATTATGAGGGACAGGCTTCAATGTCCTTTGCCCATCCTTGCTGTGTGACTGTAACATAACAGTCAGAACTTCCTGAATTTACCTCCATCAATCTCTCTTCTGATAAAGCAGCAACAAGGTTGCATAGCTTGCTGGCTTCTGGGAAGAGTAACTGGCAAATATTTGACAGCATTTCAAAGAAGTAGGACCTCGCTCATTGCAGCATCACTTCAGTTTTTACATCAGTATTAACCATCAAAAGTCATGTCACTATCATCTGAAAAAAAACCCCAGCTGCTGAGAAGCAAGCCAGTAAAGGACCATGTGCTATTGCTGCTCTCCTTGCACTATTTCTTACCTGTTATTTTTGCTGAGTTACCATTTGTTTGAGCCAGCTCACCATACAGGTCGATGTGGGGTTTCTGAGAACAAGGGAAGGGATGCAGGGCATTGATGGTACCAGAGATGCCTGGACAAGGGAGCAGGAATCGCCTTTGCCTGGACCTCTTGTTAGTGTGAAGACCCTCCAGGTCAAAGACTGGTTTCTATGGAAAGAAGAAAAATGTGAAATCATATAAGGAGCCCTAAATACTGATCACAAGGATGTCACGCATGTATGCATGACATGCCTTCATAATTTATGTTTGTGAAGATCAACAAAAGCCCAACACTTGGCTGTATGTGCAGCCCCACAGGATGACCCATGGATACAGGCAGTGACATTTTGCCCAGTACTGTTACCCAGGACTTGAGGTCAGACTGAAGAGTTCTTGATGAAAATCATGAGGCACAAGGTCCAAATATTTATCTTATACTTACAAGCAGTATTATTTAAAGTAAATTAGGCTACCTGACAGCCGTTTGTAGTCAGAGGGCTACAAAATAGCACTCTTTGAAGGAAAAGTAAGACTCAAAAGTTTATAGAGGGAAATGAAAAGTGGGAAAGTACTGCTATTATTATGGAAGAAGAGTGCTGCAAAATTGCTCTGAAAATTGGAAATCCATAATTTTATTGCCAAACCTGGTTTTGCCTACAATAATAGTTGTGAACAGTGGTGATGGGAAAAAAGACCTATAGGTCATTTTTCCTGTCTTCTTGTTAATTAAGAGTGTCTCCTTGCAAGGATTTTGACTGTTTTGTTCTTTTAAAAAATAACGAAAGCAGTGAGGGTCCAACTCATTCCCTCGGGAGACCATTCAGCAGACTAACAGACCTCACTGCTATGAAATTTTTCCTCATTATCAGCATAGATTTTTTTTTTTTTTTTTTCCCTTTCATTCCCTTATTTCTAGTTATACTTGGTTGGACTATTTCTGTATTACACCAAATTCCATCATTTCGTTGCACATACATGTTTCTTTCCCAAGGCAGATACTGGGATAAATCCGAGCTCCACTGAAGAAACTGGATGTAAACTCAGAGCAGTGATTGGCTATAATAGGTCCTATTTTTATTACATATTGAGCACACGAAGAAAATTGCTTTTAAATTCTGAATGGGAAATCTGAAAATCAGATTTTTTCTTCAGGGATTCTTTTTTTTTACCCCCCAAGTATATGGCTGCCTGCTTCTCAAATCCACTTAAGCACTTAAAAAGCAGCTTACAGATACCAGATTCTTCCCCTCCAAGAAAACTGAACATGTTGGAGCTGCAAATCACATAGTAGCTCACATTTAAAGGGAAGGAATGTCTTATTTACTACAGGACCAGTACCAAGCATATCTTTGCTCAAATAGTTAGCTAAGGGTGAATGTGTTCTCTGCAAAAGGTCACAACAGGGTATGTACCACTTAAGTCACAATTACGCTCTATTTATACCTCCCTCTGAAACCTTCCCTAATTGGGAGATTCTGGGAATTTTTCTCCATTTAGATATATTTTGGATATTTCACTCTCTCTGGGAGAAGGCATTTGTAGAATAGCCAATTAAATATTATTGATGATGAGATGAAATGGACAGTGTAGCAAGAGAAAACTGTGTAGGCACTTAAATAATATTGTTAACTAATATTATGCATGTTGCCCCTCTTTATTTTCACCTATTCTCAGGTATCTAACCCCTATAACATTCAATTCCCTGTAAAGAAAATAAAAGCTTTATTGAAAAATCTCCTTTTTCCCTCAGGAAACAGTGAGGAAAACACATGAATAAAAAGACAAGTTTTCCAAGCAGTTTTAAGCGGGGAGAATGTGCAAACAAACTGCCAACAAACAAATGAACAAACACATTTCAGAAGCTTAATATTAACTTAAAATTGAGCTAATGAAATAATAAAGATAGTTCCTGCTCTTTCTCTGAGAGTTTTATCCTTTTCTTTGAAACACATTCTCCATAAAAGGCTATTGGCCTCACCGTATCACCTTCTTTCAAGCTGACAACTTTTCTCAAGAGGGAAAAATAAAAAATAGGACAAAATATTCATGCCTGTAGCCAGACTCCTAAGTCTGTGGCCAGGTACCCTAAAGAGAAACTAAAATTTTTGCAGAAGATCCAATCATGGAATTATAGAATGGTTTGGGTAGGAAGGAACCTTTCAGCCCATCTAGTTCCAGTTCGCTGCTATGGGCAGGAACACCTTCCACTAGACCAGATTGTTCACAGCCCCATGCAACCTGGCCTTGAACACTTCCAGGGTTGGGGCATCCACAGCTCCTCTGGCAACCTGTTCCAGTGCCTCACTATCCTCTGAGTAAAGAATTTCTTCCTAACATCTATCTAAATCTCTCCTCTTTTAGTATAAAACTGTTCCCCCTTGTCCTGTCACTATCTGCCTGTGTAAAAAGTCGTTCTACCTCTTTTTAACAAGCCCCCTTTAAGTACTGGAAGACCCCAGTGAGGTGTCCCCAAAGCCTTCTGCAATGGTTCTGGTTAGTAAGCCATTGTTTTTTCTGTGTTGCTAACTTTCAGGCGGGATAACTCTGTCAAAATAGATTTCTAGATCCTTGCTTCCTGTTTCTGCTAACTCCTCCCTTGTTTTATGTTTTGCAGTTCATATAAATGAAACACTGGCTGCTAAATCATAAGTCCTTGTGAAAATAAGAACTGTTGCTTGTTCTTGTGAAAATAAATTAATTCTGCTCAACTTTCCCTACATTATGCACATTCTGGGATGAAAGATTACTCCACTGTTAAGTCTCTGGGTCTAGTCAGCTGCATGGCAGTGAAAAGAGTGGGTGGATTACAGGTGGTAAAAAATCAAAGTGAAAATAAAGAAATGGTTAAAACTACATTAAAGCACCTGTTTATATCAAGAGAGAAAAAGCCCAGTGCATTCTGGAGAATGGTACAGTGCACCTGTGAACTTCTAGGCTTGCTGTGTATATGGCAGACTCTTGAAATTAGCTAGTGTGAAAAATGTTCTTGTGGTTTCATTTCCTCTGCAGGGTTTTGGCCTAGGGTTTTGTCTTGTGGTTTTGCCTTTTGAGGGTGTTTGTTGTTTTTTCCCTCTTTAAGCAATGAAAAATGCAAGGGAAAGAAATTTACCAGTTCAAGCCCTCAAAGAGCAGGTTTACTATCCTCCATACACAGTCTTACCCTGTGTTTGTCACCATTTCCTAGCTCTATTAGTGCACAAGTCAGTCTGCTTTATCATTCTCTCCTGAGAGCAACGGTCCACAGTCTGGGATCTGTTTTAGAATATGTGTATTATATATACATTCATGTTTTACCAGTTTATTTTTTAAAAAGCAAGTTCAGGGAACTGCTGGTGGTAAAATTCACGGTAGTCTTCAGATCTTCTAGATACACCCTCGACAGTTGAGGGCTACTGAGAAGGAAAGCTCTGTCACTCATTAACTCAGTGCTTGATGTCCTAAACCACAGTGTGAGCCAGAAGTGCCTGCAAGGTTGCTCTCAGTGTAAAGCACTCCATTCCTCAAGGAACAAATGATGTGCAGCACTTTTTCCAGACAAGGGACTCAGGAAAAAAAAGCCCAGATGCTGCAGCTCAGACTGTGATGAAGTTTTACCTTTCTCCTACTCTTGTGTGACTGAGAGTAGGGAGCTTTAGAGCATGTTCTTAGAGGCAAGTTTTCCCTGGTACTCAGATGTCCCCAGTATTCCTTTGGACCTTTTAGGAATCCTTACATCAAATGATGTGTAGTGGTTGAGACTGCTGACACAGGAAAATGTGGGAGGGCTCCCTGGGACCATGATTCTCTCCAGCCTGCAGCACAGAAAACTTAGGTGACTTCCTAGCTCTCAGGGAGATTATTTTGAAACTGCATGAAACAAATCATTCCACAAAATAATTTCCACAGTCAAAAGTTGGTGATATTAGTCCATAAATCAAACTCACGTTGCATTCAGTCCCTCTACTCCACTTTTCTCCTTAAAGACTTGAAGAAAGCCCAGCTTTACTTACTCTAAACAGTAAATACCAGACATTGCCTTCTAAATTAATTTGAGATGTCTGATTGCAGTTGTACCAGGGAATGAAAGTAAAGTTGTTGTGATCATCAGATCCTTCGATTCTGAAAGTAGAGTCAAGTCAAATATTTAGATTTGCTTCTGGTAAGCACTAATGTTTTCAAGAAGTCCCACAGATAGGCTTGGCAGTCTTCCTTTCACTCCTGAAAGGATTTTGTGTCATCAGTTACACCCTAAAACACACAGGCTCACAGGAGCAAAGCAAACTGACCTTTGCAGTAATGTTGCTGATGTAAGACAGCAGTATATATAGATTTATATCATATCTTGACCAAATCTATACCAGTACTACTACAGTTTCAGCTTTCCAACAGTAAATTAAGACAGTAATAACCAAAAAAAAAAAAAAAAATTAGGTTCATAAAACACTACAGTGCGTTCTTAGCACGATTATAACAAAATGTGGTGAAATACCAAAGTGATCAGTCTTACTTTGTCTTTGGAAAAACTAGCAGGTTAGGTGGCTTGAATTTACTGTAAGAAAGTCTTGTCTTGCTAACTATCTGACCAGCTCTTTCTCCCAGCATTGCTCACGGTAGGGCAGCTCCAGCAAAAGTACCTGTAGTTCCCAGTGCAAACTAGTAGAGACAAGTTCACAGCAGGTTCCTGGACATTGTTTTGTCTAAAGCTACTCAGCCATTCCATGCAGCAAAGCAGCTACTGTCTTAGAACTCCTGCTTGTGCTGTGACCAGAGGGGCTGCATTGCTGTTAGCAATGGAGAGGCACAGGGACAATTTTCAGGAAAAAGAAAAAAAAGAAAGAAAGAAATAGGAAAACCTTTATGAAGGCAAGGGCATGGAAGCGACACTTCAAACCAAGCAGCTCCAAAGTGCTATTACTAATTTCAGAATCCTCTAAAAGTGTGAATAAAAGCATGAATTCAAATTAATCAATTGTCTTTTAAAGTCGCTGAGGTAGCACTCTGACTATTACCTGTGCTTTTAGAGTGCATCTCAAATGTGTCATTCAGGCTTCTGAAGACAAGAAAGATACGAATGAATCACCTTGTTACAAATTAATCAACCTGGGATTAGAGCTAAAAATTTCAAAAGCACCTTAAAATGACTTAGAAATCTAATTCCCATTTTCAGAATTGACTTAGGCAGTTACATCCTGACTCTAGTCAAAAGTCAATGGGATGATAACTCCTAAATCACTCTTAATATATCCAGAAATGTTACCCACTTCTATATGTAGCACAACGCCAAGTGCCTCTGCAGTCCTGTTTGCCCTTCAGTGGGCGTCCCAGGCTTCTGCTTTTTCATCCCTGATTTCAGTCCACATTTACCATATGTTGTGCTTTCATTTTCATTAAACATTTTGAAAGATGGAGGTTTCAAACAGTAAGCTACTCATTCATTCATCTTTCCACACAGAAACCTAGCATCAGTAAAACACCAATTTCAGACATTTTTTTTTTAACTAATGAGGAACCAATATTTTTCCTGACATTGACAGCAAAAATCCATCCACCCATTCGTATGTTTTACAAGATGATAAGCATGTACTACTGTCACGTCTCAGACTTAAGCATATGTTTTGATCTTCCAGTTACATGCCTTTTTCATAAGTTAATGGGCAATCATAAGATGGACAAAGTTTCATTTGAGTCCTAAGGAAATAAAGCAATAGTTGAACTATCTGGATGGTACTGGTCTTTCATTGACCAGATTATGATAACACCCCTTTTTTTCCCTTGGGGCATTGGAAATATCCTTTTATTTTTCCATCTCTGTCCCCCTCCACTCTGTGTCTGTCTTGTCCACTGTATCTGCAACATCATGTTGGGAGCACTTTGATCACAAATGTCTGATTCCACTATGGCACAAGCTCTAAGAAAAAAACTAAGGAATACGCATGTCTAGATTACAGCTATTCATAGGCGTATACAAACATAATATCTTGCTCTCTGGTACAAAAATTATGAACTTGCCAGTGCTAGTGAGTGGCCAGTTAGAAAAAGAAATTAAGATAAAGCAGGGAGGCAGTGAACAAAAGCAAAAATCACATTCAGATCTGAAGGAAAATTATATTCACAGTAAGTCAGCAGTCACCCTGGCTTTCAGCTCTTTTTATGATTTCTCTTCCCTGCCCCCACTCACCTCCCGCATTTTTTATTGCTTACTTTTTAGTTCTTTTGCCCAAGAATCTGTATTTTTCACTCTTTTGTCATCTTCCCTAGACAAAAGCACAGGATTTGGGGAAAAGGATCAGGGAAAGGGAAATTCCTATCCCGGCATTTATTTCTTCAGTGACCTTGACAAAGTCACCTAATTTATTGTTTCCCTTACTGTAACAAAACGGACCGGAATGAAAATGAAGTCTTTTTCTAACAGTCACAACTGCTTTGTGATCCAACCATGTCGTCTGAGCCTGCTCTGAAGCCCCAGACTAAGTTAGCACAGATTCGAGCTGTAATTGTTATCAGCAATGCCTCGCCTCTCCCCTAGACACACTTTCTATGGCCGTCAATACCTGTTCAGCAGCCGGTCATGGTGGGAGAATAGCAATCACCAGAATAAATGCTATGCCCTTTCTCCCAAGCCTGTTGCATCTCAATAAACTTCTCAGTGTCTCCAGCAAAGGGGGAATTCAAAAGGGTGGTCCCAAATCAGAACTCTAAAGGGCTTTGCATTCAGAATAAGACACTATGGGAGTATCATGATGACAGCTGCACTTACATCACTGAAAATAATTATTCTCATCCATGAACACAAGCTAAGCCGTAAGAATGGTCTTGTAAGCAAGGTCTGTTTTAATAGAAACATAAGTATTATGCATTACAGTCTATTATAAATTGGTTGTAATTTTCTCCTGACACTCTGTGAATTAAACTAGTTAGGATACAAAAAAAAAAATAACAAATGCCACAAAGCAGAAAGCAAGCTCAGTGTCTGAAGGTTAATGATTGCTCATGAAAGCTACAGAAATAAATTATCTGCCTAGGGACACTGTCACATGATCGGCACAAAAGCTGCAACAGCCGAAAATGTTTATGTAGAGAAAAAAACACTGTCAGCATCACAGCGCCCTTCCCCCACCGCCGGAGCGGAGTCCCGAGCCAAACAGCTGCTCCTGACTGCTTACATTAAACTAATTTGTGCTGCAACATTGCAGCTGCTTAATTTTTAGACTGAACTTTATCACCAAGAAGTGTTACAATAACAAGTGATCCAGCCCTATCTCTGAAGAAATAGCAAGTTCCTCAACAACAAAGGCAGCTTAAGGTGCTGAAATTCAAGAAAGAAGTAGGAACGCAATGACCAAAATAGTATTTTAAATCTCAATGACCTACTCTTGATTTTACTGAGAAGGGGCTTTAAAAAGGGGTTTGCTTCTAAATTAATTGGAGGGGTCAGACTATGTCCCTGAGCGGACAGGGGTTGTCCCAAGCCAACATCTAGGACTGGTCACCGAGATCCATGGCATAGGCTTATGGAGCAGCAAGGTGGAAGCAAGGTGAGGTGCTGGGGTTTCAGAGGGTCATCCACCCTTCCCAGCTGGCCTCCCCTGCACCTGGTGTGGTGAGATTGCACTGCAGAGCCCCATCACTTGCTCCCCCTTCCCCGCAGCCGAGCCCCTTCTCATCTTCACTCTCCTACTGCTTTGAGATTTGGTGTCCTGTAGCACTGCTTGCCCATCTTTTCAGCCGCAGATTCACTGGTGTCTCCTTAAAACATTTATTGCACTCAACATTAAAAAAAGAAGAAGTTAAAAAAAAAAAAAAGGGGGGGGGGAAGCCCTAGCTCATTCATATCCCAACAGCTTGAAAGCCCTGACCTCCCCCTCACCCCACCCGCTGCCTCCCCCCACCCCAATCCGAAAAAATGCGTCCTAAGGCACTGGCACCGGAGGAAGTGTTTACAAAGAGTGGTGCGCCTTGGGTAACGCAAGTGCTGCTCTTACAAAATGTCACGTTGTTCCCCCCCTTTTCCTCTGAATTATTTTCCTCTGTTAACATGCAGGGCTTCGTCTTTTGCTGAAACAGACAATGACCTGAACTGGTGGTGATTCCTGCCAAGTATGCAGGCACTGTTTTGCTACATTTTGGAATTCGGCGAAGTCCATGTGTCAGGCATTTGCTTGCGCTCAGGAAACGCCAGTGCTCAGACCAAAGGCCTCCCCGCCCCCTCCCACCCCCAGTGCTTGGAATGCACAGAAAGTTTTCAGTTTTTAATTAGTTTTAATATGATTAATGTTTTTAGCTGCATATCTTGTTACATCCAGTATGCTTGTTAATTTTTTTTTTTTTTTTAAGATGTAAAAAGAGAGAAAAAAAAAAGGGAAAGGACCATTTAAATGTACTGGTCTTAGTTATTAAGAAAACAAATGGAGATGGGGAAAAGAAAACCCACAACCCACCGAGAGAGCAATTATACAGTTAAACAAAAAGCTGTAGTTGCTCGCAGTGGTAACCGGGTTGCAGATAGATTGTTGTTTGCCTGTGTGCCTCTGTGCCTGGGGAGGAAGAGAGGCACAGGGAATTGGGAATGCGAAGAAAAGGGTGCTCCAACAGTACACCCCACCTTTCCCAGCCTTCCAAAGACTGGCTAGAAGGAGGAGATGCTAAATGAAATGATGGCTGCTTTCTGTTCAATTTAAAACATAAAATAAATGCAGGATCCCTTGGGGGGAAGGGGGAGGGGTCTTTGGTTTTTATCAAAATAACATTAGTCAGACTTTTACCCAACAGCAGGAGCTGATGGTATCTGGAGTCCATTTTATTGCACCCCAAATGTGTAAGAATTAGGGTGACTGAATAAACAGGCCCCAGGGGCTTTTGACTGCTATTCATGGAGCAAAGCTGCAAATGGAGAAAATATATTAAGAAGAAAAAATTGGGGTAAAGAAAAGAATAACAAAGTCCCTTCCACCCTTACCAGATCTTCCTCTCAAGTTTGGCCTTTAAACCTTTAAAACTTTATGGATATCTTAAAAGAACACCTCTGAAAGAAAAATGCAAGGGATAAGACCCAGCTACAAAACTGGAAGTCATCTGTACAGTGCAGAAGAGCTGTGTGAGGGAATAATTGCAACTGAGGTAAAGAAAAGAGAAGGGGAGACTGTTAAGGAGTGTTTGGATCAGGAGTTTTAGGGGAAAAAAGGGATATTGCAAAAGGAGGCTACTTCGGGTCCAGTGGGTCTGTGGCAGAATACAGAAGGACGAGAAAACAAAAGGATGAATCAAAAGGAAGCAGAAGCACACTCAGAGGAATATAGATAGAGATTTGCTTATTAAATAGTACATTCTAAGTGAAGGAGCTTACCAAAAGCAAGTATGGGGATTCAAGCATAGCTTGCAAAAAAATGGAATTCTCTGAAATTTCAGAGTCGATAATATCTTTCCACCATTACAAAAAAAAAAAAAACCTCCACATAAATGTGTTAAAAATGGTCCTTTTTATAAAGCTCACAGTGAGCACAGCCTCCTTGTGCAGTGCCAGCAGAGTGGGGAAAGACATTACCCCAGGCACAGGCAAGAGGTTCAGCTCCTCCAGCCAGGTGGGCCCATGGGCTAACTCTGCACTCCCTTGCCCGCCTCCATGCCAGGTGCCTCAGCCAGTGCATTATTCCAGTGAAAATGCTGGTGAAAATCCCTGCCACCCTAATTCTCTCCTAAATAACTAAAAACTTTCCCACCAACATCCAGGTGAAACTAAGCATGTGTCTGCAATAAGATTTTGTTTCACTGAATCAACATTTTCCAATATTCTTCAGGAAAATCCCAGTCCAGCATAATATTCATGAGAACAATGAATACTCAGTCAGGTCTACACAGCCTGAGCACACTTACACATTTGTGTGATTCACTTATGATTATCCTGACTGACCTCTGATTCATTCCTTTACCCTTCTTCCTCCAGATGCATTTGCACACTGACAAACCATTTTCTTTTTAAATCAATCGGCCAGGAGAAATGTTTCCTCCATCTGCAAAAATTCCTACACTCACCATCCAATAAATTTACCCAGCCATCTTTGTAGAGTGACATGGCAAAATAGCACATTCGGTAAAAGCCATGTGAAAAATTAACTGTGTAAAAAAAATACTTTTATCAAGGATCTTTGACCTCTGGACATTAATTCTGCTCTCTGGGACTTATTTTAATATTTTAGGGTAATAAGAAGTTCCAACAATCTTTGATTTTCTGCCTCCACAAATTACTTCTGAGGGCAAAGGCAGACAACATATATATATCTACACCAGAGAAATTGTGTATTAATAAAAATCATAACTTAGAGCCTGAAATTATTCCAGCCTTGTAAAGTAGTAAAGGTAACTGAAAGGAGAAACCCTTTCTTTCCCAAGAGGTCCTTGTGATTGCATCTAGCTCTTAAAACTTCTTGAAATATCAAATTTCAAACTCACAATATTTTAAAGTTATTTTTTTATGGCTGCCTCAAAGGCTTTGGATAGATATACAGGTGGAAAGTACCAGAGTTTGCAAGCAGAAAGTAAATTTTTTTTCCAATTTTTTTTAATATAACTGCTTTGAAATTATTTTTTCTGTTGGCACAATACATGCATCATATTTCATGTACAAAGTGTAATGGTCTAGGGTACTGTTCATACCAACAAGAGATTACCCACTATATTTTAATCATTAATAACATGGCCGTCCCAAATTTACACTGAAAAAAACTCTATCATGATATAATGTATTCTCTTTATGTACATATACAACAAATTTACAACTGTACTCTTCACTGTCTAAAACTGATAATTACTTACCCATTTAGATCCTGCACAAAGTGTACCACATTTATTTTAATTTCCAGCAGGAATATATGGCTTCTTTTCATAATCATAACATAAGATGAAGCAGTTAATAAGGTATGCATTAATTTCTATTTCAGAGCATTAAAGCTCATAGTTACAATACTCAAATGTATTGTTAGCACAACACGTTATTGGCATGGGTTTTTTGTAAAGACAAAACAAGAACTAATGTATGAAGCACTAACACTGTGAACCACTTGTTTTATACAGCACTGAATTTCAGCAATAAATTTTTTGTTCAAGCTACTTCAAAATATTTAGGAATAAGGAGGTCTTATTGGTTTTGACCAGCTCTTGGCTTTTGTTCTTTCTCTCTTGAAAGCAAAAAGTGTTAAGGAATACAATTCTCGACACCTAATCCTTTGAGTTAGATGATGCCTTTCAGCCACAGCTGTCTCTCTAGCAGAAGCAGGTTTGCCTAATAGTTATAAATATTTCCTGGGTCATTTCTGCAACATACAGCTTTGAAGGGAGGATGGCTCCCATTGCTTGTTCCATCACTACCTCCTTACCTAAGTCAGGTTCATTCCCTGAGGCAGACCATATGGGGCAATTGGAGGTCTAGCCAGCTCATTCACATTGCAGTAAAGATGTTTAGGTCCAGATTCTTCCCTCTGCATTTCTGCACTTCATCTAAGCTTATTTTCACAAGCTCCAAAATTACTCAGCTCTTGTATCCGTCATCTAAAGGCAGTGGAGAAAGACAAATTGCTTCAATGTGCAACCCAGCCCACATAAACCACACTAAAAATCCTTTTAGATTTGCCCATCTCCCTTGGCTGCAGAGAGAATCTTAAAAAATAACCTTAACCGCTGGTCTTTGGCAACTTAGTTACACACCTAAATTTACATAGAACTAATCTCTGCCTCTAAGAAAATTTCATTGGAAAGAAACCTTTGATGAAAAATGGAAATGAAACTTTTATGAGAATGTTATGATTTTGGTCCTTTTATCCAGATTAACTTTAATTAAAACAAATAACTTCATCTTTAGTCAGAAGCTTTGAGCTTTCAGCAACAGGAGGTCACAGGACTTCCTTAAGAACTCACTTCAATAAATCAAGCGGCCATGATAAACTCTCTTTTGAGAGCTCAGGGTATTGCTTGTTGGAGGAACATCTCCATGGACTGCTCAGAAGGTAAAAAGGTGTTGTGAGGTGAAGATCTGAAATAAATAGACCTGTTTGCCTTATCAGCAGGAAAAACACAAATGAGGGAACATGTGCTGCAATAGTTTTCTGACTAGCCAGAACTAGGCAAGGTGACTAACAAGAAATGTCCACTAAGCACTATAACTTCTCCCTTCACCAAGCACCTTATTTTATGCATATGTTGAAATTGAAGGATTTCTAAACTGATTCTTAAAATATGCCTGTAGAAAGTGCACTGAAGTATAGCACCAAATAAAGTCCTTCAAGACCATCCAAGAAAGAAGAAAAAGCACCTCAGGGCAGCCATTTTCAGATTTGCTTTGTGGTAGGGTGGTTCAGCTGGATGAACCATGTAAAGCTATGCCTGAATCTCTGTTGAACACGCCGTTTACCCGTACTCTATCAATAACCTCCAGGTGCAAAACTGAAAATGCCACATGTTTGGACAGCTGGCAAGATTGTCAGAGTTGTGCCATCGATTCTGGAGCAACATGGGCCCCACATCATTACCTCTGCAGTTGACAAAACACCTCTTCCTAGCAGTGCTTCATGGAGCCTTATGAACTGCCCAAGTAATGCAGTGAATCAGCAGGGGCTTTCACTTGTTAGAAAAGATAAAGGTCCAAACTGATGCTGCTGCCTAATTGGTTCCAATAAGCCCAGGAACCTCGGAGACAGCTAATGGCCAAAACTGAAGGAGTGATGACACTGGATGTGATTTTTGAGATAGTTATATGTTAATGCTCCTTGCCATTCTGAATGTAGTAATTGAAAATTGCTAATTGCAGAGATGAACTGTCAGATATTTTCAAAGGGCTTTTTCATTGCAGAAGACCGCACTTTCTGTAGAAAGACCAGCCTGAGACACACTTAGAAAATTTCTTTGCTGAAGGGGACCTCTGATTCAAAAGGGAGGGGAAGATTCAAAATGGGGAGGGGGGATATTTTAAGAAAGCCAAGGAATATTTCTCATAAATGTGAGATTTTTAATCCCCTAAAATATAATTTTAGAATAATTTCAAGGCAGAAAACCTATTAAGCCTTTTATATCTCTTAAATAAGGGGCTGCAGTTTTGGGGGAAAAATAAGGACATGAAGCATAAACAACAAAGATAATAAGAAAAATAAGAGATCTCTCTGTCTAAAAATCCAGCAAATCACAATGAACCTTTAAAACAAAGAGTACAAAAAGAGGACATTAACTTCAGAACAGTCTCACACTGAATCTAATCACTGTTGCAACTAGCTGTTAAGAAGAAAGGGATAATTAAATGCTTTTTGCAATTTTTTTGTTAACATTTTTGTCCAAAAGATGAAGCTGATGCTCAAAATATTTCTAAGAACAATCTCAAAAAACCAAATGTTAAACCTTGAAAGGATCCCTTTTTATGCTTTATTATTTAAATTACAAAACACCCATATGTCCTAGGAGTGTGATAAGAAAAATCATATATTTAATTATATAAATGTGTGAAGATTAGAACGGGTTAGAAGATACCTGGCAAAATGTCATTTTTTTTTCATAAATGCTGACTCATCAAAACTGAAGTTAAGCAACTTCAGTTTGGTTACAAAGAAAACAAAATGTTGGCGACTGTCCCAGTTCAAAGAACCTATAGTAAAAAAATGCTTGAAGATCTGATTCCATATTTTGTTAATTCAAAACCATGTTTTATTGTTACAAAACTTTTTATTAGAATTTTTAATTAGCATATATTACATGAAGTTCTTAAAATAAAAACTGTGCTATCAGAACTTCCCTGCTATTGATTTTGGCACAAGCTCATTTACATTCAGGTCTGTCTAGTGCAGTGTAATGTAGACACATGACTTAAAAAGAGAATTTCAAAATGAGGTCTGTGCCTTTAGAAGACATAATTTGCAAAACCGAAACATAATGAACAGATCTGACCCCAGACAATGAGAGAACCTCAGTAGAATTTAGAGAAAAGAAAGTGCTTTTCAACCTAGAAAAATTCACCTGAATTCTGAAGCTCCATTTTCCAGATCTGTCCAATCCCTCACTTCCAGCCCCATTCTTCACCTGTCTTGCTACATGCTCACACCTCCCGAAAACATGTATCATGAGGAATGAGTCCGCACACAAGCTGTTACTGCTGAGCAACTGGCATCTAGGAACAGGGCATGGGTCTGTCTATGGGGACTTGGAGCATACACGTGCCTCACGCCACCCTTGATTACAAACTCCCTCAGAAATCAAGAGTAATGCCTATGGAAATACATTTTAATACATCAGGTTAGACACTAAGAAAAGCAGAAATAAAAAAAAAACCCTAGGTTAAGTATGCTTTGAAAAAATTAGTGTTTTACTTCACTCATTTACTACAATTTCACAACTTCTCAAACAAAGTATGAAGCACATTCCAAATAAATTTGGAATAAATTAATTTTCCTTTGGGTCAGAACTGCTCATAAGTAGCACCTTCATCTAAGAGTAAATTGCTGATATAGTGACACAACTTAGAAGAAAATATCCTGTTTTGCAAGGGCAGTAGAAACTGGCCTTCACCATGAATTGCCACCATCACTAATGAAAGTGGCTAGCTGGATGGCTTAGGAGACCTCTCATCAGGGAATGTTAATGGAGAGGAATCAACCTTATATGCAATAAGTGAACAATCAGGTAATGGAGTCAAGGAACCATATAGGCAAGGTGGAAAATAAATGCCAGGGACTTGAGAAATCTAATCAATGCCTGATTAAGCTAATTGAAGCCTGGCCACTGAAAATTAATGATTCAGAAAATTGCTCCCAGAACAGAAAAAAGCAAAGATTGCTGGATCTCACATAAAAGACAGAAGGTTCAAATGTGAAAGCAGTTATCAGGAGATTAATACACGGTACCCAGGGTACATAAAAGTTTGCTATCTCACCTTTCGCCACATTAAGTACATTGCTTCCCTGCTGCTTCTCCCAGCCCAGGCACCCACCAAGGCTCTGAAGTCCATTAGTTTGATATTTTTTAACTGTAAGAATAAAGGGAACACTAAAGCTGAAAAGAGCAGTAGTGTTCTAATTACTCCAGAATGTCTTCCTTTCCAGCTTCAGTGAAAACAAAGGGCTTGTGTTCAAATTGAAAAACATAAAGTAGTGATGCTAAAAATAGCTATGGCATGAAATGCAAAAGACACTTTATCACATGCTTAGGGACAGTTGCTCTCATCCTAATCATCGGTGTTTTCAACTAAAGGCTCCTTTAGAAACCCTTATTGAACTGGTGGGCTTGTCTTTTTGTTCCTATCATATGTGTATTCCTGGATCTCCATGGATAACTGGTGGGATCTGTAAGAGGCCATTAAAAAAAAAAAA
>VZRN01004349.1:851549-886752 GCA_013397935.1 Dasyornis broadbenti
AAAAAAAAAAAAAGCAGGCCTATTATCAGAACACTTGCACTTATCACATAAAAGCCTTCACCTCTACAAGAAATTTCTCGAGGTACTGGGTTTTGAAACCATTACGTTGTAAAAATACTTACAATTGTACCTTTCAATATTTAGTGTTTTCTTAGGCCAAGAGATCCCAAACCAAATTCTTGTGGTTTCCATGGAGTTCTGCTAAGCCATGAAAACTAGGTTGTGGACTGTCCATAGGAGCATATCAAACAGTACAATAACTCATCCATTAAAAATCTGATGAGAAAAAAGTGCATGTCTTTACTAACGCTCCTTTAATTCTTGATTTTATTTTGAATTTTTCTGATTCTATCATCTGTACCTCATTTGAGACGCTGTCTTCATTGCACTCACATTTTTAAAAGCCATACATGACAAAACCAAAGGTGTGACAACAGTCCTTTGGCATAAAATGATTTAGGGATCACCACTTTTAAATCAGTACTGATTTTGTCCTGCCATTGTGGCAACTTCGCTGCCAGCTTTGCTAGTTCCTCCTGAAGTTTGTCCACATTTCTTCAACCTTAATTAAATGAATTTGGAGCATATTTATAATTTAATACATCATTGGTCTTCCATTTTCCAAATGATTAATAAATAGACCAACTTCCACCCATAAGTTGGAACCCGAGATATTCCAAAGGTCATTTTTTCCCCCTAAGGAAGATTAACTCTTTTTTTTTTTTTTTTTTTTTTTCCTGCTTTTTACTCTTTTATCCACAGAGGATGTTACTTTCTCAGAGTATTACTCTGCTCAGAACATCAAAGATACTAAAGTGTTACTATGCCTAACTCGGACATTCCCTGATGCCTAATGGCACACTTGCATGCAATTAATATGCAGCTAAAGAGATTCCCAAAGCTGGCTGAATGTGACACCGCTAAGCAGTGAAACAGAGGAAATGGGTGGGGTTTAGGCATCAATTCAGCTGAAGCAGGCATTCTGCCAGGCACTGTAAATCCTATCAGAACAAAGAGAACAAAAAAGTCACTCCCTGGGATCTGGATCCACCGATTTTAACAGTTATTTTGAACACAGAGAATGTAAGATCAAATCTACCTTCTGCACTGATTCAGAAGGAATACTTGAACCTCAGACTTTTATCTGCTCACACCACCTTTCTAAGGAAATTACATCCTTTTTTTTTCTTAGCTGTCACTTCAAGAAGTATCAGTGATTATGTACAGAAATATACTTGATCAACTAGTTTTCGCTCATCTACTGTATCATTTATACATTTAAGCAACTAGTGAGGTGCAATAATCCTTTACAAAATTCATACCATTTTTTCCCTACCATATCATCAAACCCTGTGTTTCTGGGATTTTTTTATAACTTCTGTATTTTTAATCATCCTATCAGCTAAGTTGCCAAGAATTGAAGTAAGTCTTACTGCTCTGTAATTCTCCAGGTTATTATGCAGGCTTTTTATAAATATAATATTTGCTATCTTCCAATATAATTGCCAACTTAAATAAGAGAATGTGTACTTCAGTTAGCAGCTATTTTACTGTTAAATTCATTAACATGTCTATTTATGCTCCATCCAGCTTGATGCTATCCTTAACCCATTGCTTTGCTTGCTTTGGACTCTTCAGCAATTTAGACTTTCACCTTCCCAACCGGGTAGAAAGAACTTTCAAGTCTCCATTACATTAAAGATGAAATTCCTTGACTTGACAGTTGTCAAAACCCTATCTCTTGAAAGGAACTCTTTCCCTCAGGATCTGCCCTGGCTTAATATATCAGCTACCAGTGCTGTCCTGTCTGGGTCAATGTTTGTCATGGAAGGAGAACTCAAACATAGAAATTGTGTGGGTAATACTCTTCAATGGCAGCAACTTCTGCCATGTCCCTAACATCTTTTGAAGAGAGATTACTGCAATGACTCTACACTGAAAACAAAACAAGACAGAGAACTAAGCCAGCCTTCCCTCCACAGCGGGCAAAGTACTGTACTCTGCAGAGGCAGAGCTCAAAGGTTATTGGAGTAGCTTGGAAAGGCTTCACCCCTCTGTTTGCATCTGTCTGTTTGCATTCATTTCCTCTAAGTTACTGCCCTGAATGAGAATACCTTCTTAATTACCAATGCTTCAAATTTCTCTTATTTATCTGTCTGACCTTTTCTGTTGATTTAGGAGGACATCAGGTCAAAAGCCAACTAAACGTACCATTCCAAAATAATTAAGGAAAGCACTGTATGCTGAGCTGCTATCAACTCCTTTCTCCAGACTGTGCAATCCTGTTTTGCCTTCTGCCAAGTTCTATTGCACAAGAATCTCTTTTCTGAAAATACCAGTCATTTCAAGTAAATCAAATAGGTCACTTTGCAACATTCCTATGAAAAACTATCAGCTTTACTTCCTAAGTATGGGAGTCTTCCCTAGCTGGTGTAAGACTGCTGAATTTTACCATGAAAGGCCCTCTTCTAAATCAAGTCCTACATAAGCCAGCTCTTTATAAAGACAAGCATTGTTCCACAATGCCATCACAAGCTCTATTACGAAAGGACCAAAGGAATCTCACGCTGTTACTACTATACTACACATTTATTTAATAAAATCTTTAGTTTTAAATGTTCCTGAAATTATCTAAGCATCAAGAATCAAGTTTTTAAGTGTTCACAATCAGAAAATACAAAAAGGCAGCAAACGTGATTGAATTAAAATTTCCTATTGAATTCAAATGAGTGCATATATTTGGTTGTGGGTTTGGGATTTTTTTCACAATTCAGTCAACTTTAGTCAGACTTGTCATTGATTTAACCATCTACAGAAGTGTGCACATACGCAGGTACTTACTGGGTACTGCACAGCAAGATGTTTACATGAAATTTTAAAAGAAAACTTTAAAAACTGGAAAAGCACATACTGTATTTAAAAAAAAAGCTGAGATAATTATTTCTGTTCCCTACAATCAAAAATCAAACTGTACTAGAATTAGATAATGAAAACATACATTAATTCCATGTCATATAACAAAAGGAAGCATTTGTTTCATTTCAATTAATTTCTTGTAGTCTTTATCCACAACTACACTGAGTGGGCAAGAGTAAATTGCAGCTGGAGATCAGGAGTGAAAAGACAAACCCACTGAAAAGCATAAATTTATTATATATCTGCACTTTTATTCCAGGCAACAATTGCAGAATGCCACTCAGGAAATGCCATCTCTGAGCTGACTGATATGATCATTTCCTTATCTCTTTTTTAGCTCTTGTCATTCCTCCTTGCCATACCAGTCACAAAAAATAGGCCAAGAGGGGGTGGGGATAAGTAACATTTAATAAATCTACTAAAAAAAGGCAAGTGTGTGTATATAAATATGCTTTAGAAATATACATCTGACTAATTTTTTACGTATCTTTGCTGGCATGGAAAAAAAATATATTCATATTTATCTGAAAACAAGTGAATAGTTAAAATCAGTCAGCTTTGCAAGCAGCCTACATGATGCTTCTGGTAAGAGTTTCAGGAATCTACTGGTACCTAAAGATTAACTGAAATATAAATATTAAATAATTACTAAGAAGGTATTCCACCTGAGCCAGTAAATGATAACTTTTCAATCTGAATTCATCTTCTCACAACAAAGAAAAGACTCTCTGATTCTCTTAACAATTTCATGGTGTATCCCAATGTTACCACAAGCCTTGAGAGATAAGGATTTTCCTCTGTTAAGAAAATCAAGTTATTAAATTGGTCAAAGATGACTCTACCAGAAATGTATTCAAATCTTCTTTATTAATTACCATAGGAATTTAGTTTGAGAGTCAGATATAAAATTTTACTCAGCTTTCACAGATAAAATATATTATGTACAAAAATTCCCAGGATTTTAATTTAGTAAAACCCCAACAGTACTTAACTGAGCAAGTTATTCTCAGTACAGAGAGGAGCTCTGCAGGACTGATTCATTCTTTTACAGTGCATTAGTTTAATCACCTAGGAGATTTCTAACAGATGATGAAATCTAAACAGGAGCAGGAACTTCAGTTATCTTTGGATGAACATATTTAGTTTCACATTCTAGCCCAGTACCAAGCAAAACAAAACAAATTAAATACACTTCAGTTTCATCCACACAATTTATTTGACTTTTTCTGGATTTAAAAAGGCAGAACCAGATATTGTATGTTAATGCTGCAGTTAAGTTCAGGTTCTCCTGTTAATAACTCTCTTGAAATAGAAGCCAATGGGATTTTTTTCTTTTACTATTTTTTGATGTACAGTAATTGCAATAACGCAGTAAAATTTGTTTGGGATAGACAAGTGAGTCAAACTAGTGATTACAACAAATTATAGAGCAGGCTTCTGTTATACCCTATACCCTTTTAAAAATAATTTGTTGTATTACACAGTCTCCCAATCATCAAGCAATAATCCAGGGAGACTCTCAAGATATAGTGACATATTATTAACAGCTAGAACAGAAGTGAACTCTAATGAGCAGTCAAAATCAAGAAACAAAAGGATAAAATCCTATTTTCCCTAAACAAAGAATAGTCTTTACTGGTAAGAGGATGCTGGATCAGGCCCAAACTGCATAAAAATAAAACCAGCTGATAATAAAACATGATAACCCAAGTTAAGAAAGTGCATTTAAAAAGAATGAATGTTCAATGCTACCTTGTCAGTTCTCATTTTTTCAATGTCTCTAGGACATATAAGTGTATTTTGTTCTATAAAATCTCATATTTTAATAAATCATGCCAATGTTTATAAAAAAAATCATTCTTCTAGGTAACTGTTTTTCATTCCCTTTTTTTTCATTATTTGTGTTTCTGCTTTGTAATAGTAGAATTGTTCATAAGCAAAGATCACAGTCATTAAAATAATATAACATGCACTGTCTAATTTTAAGACCTGTGTGTAGAAATATGTAACTGCATGCTAACATACAGAAGCACACCAAAGGGAGCTGACATGTAACCAAATCCAACTTACAAAACAGTTTTGTGGATTAAAGTTCAGAAAGTTCTTGACCCACAGTGAAAGTATGTAGCAGTAAATCTGTATCTCCTACACCTTCCTTCCCATTCTACATGATGCTGATTGTGTCGGAAGAGACACAGTCAAGTGTCCTCCCACCTACTCATCAGATGGCTGTGCTGTCAAGGGATCATGGTTTTCACTGGAGAGAGGATCTTCCCTGCACACATGGGAGGTGAGGAAAATGCTTTCCCATCTGGTTGCATGAAGTCACTTGCAAAGGATATCTGAATCCAGAGAAAGTAGAAATTAGGCTAACATGTGGAAGACAGACAGATATTTTGTTGCCTTAATTCTCAGGTCCAGTATATTTTCATTCATGGTTCTCTACAGCTTTGTAAATTTGAATCCAATATTGCTTTTCATTTTTGACAAGGAAAGATCTGCTATCAACTCATTATGAAAATCTATCAGTAACTGTTAGTTATAAGGTTGGATAAGTTCCTTCCCCTCATAAAATCAAATTATCTATGCATACAAAATACAAACAGGTTTTACTTACTATATCCTCTTGATCTATGTGCATTTAAACAACAGCTGCACATGGAAGAGTCTGGACACAACAGCAACAACTAACATAGTTAAGAATCAATACAATAATTATTAAGGTGATCTATGAGAAAAACAAGAAAGTTGTTGACCTATTTCAGTATATGCAGTTTTCAGAAATGTCCTCCAAGGTGTCTGAAAAATAAAATATTTGGTATGGATTAGGTTCAAAATGGAACCTGCACATAGGAATAAGAACATCCTGCAAAAAGGGAAAGAAGTGAATATACTGCCACACATAATGTTACAGACACACTTCTAGTAAATAAACCTCCATCTGGAACTCTACGTTTAGGAACTGGATACTGAATTTTGGAAGAATAAATTGCATTTACTTTTAAATATTTTCATAGAACATTTTCACACTGATAAAAGAATTATGTAAACAGCTGCTAAAATAAATCACCAGTATTTAGGTTGCAAGCTGTCTGGAGTACACACTGTCCTTATGGTTGAGAGCACCCTATGCTGTGCACCCTGTCACATGGCCCATCTTTTTACCTGTTTCACTGCAGCACTCTGTGGAAATGGGGATCTCAGTGCACAGGTCCTTAAAATGCTTAAGTATATCTTAGGATATTACACCTGCCAGAAGACTTTACACACTAATTAAGCATAGCAGAGTCCAAGAGAAATTCAGATTCCCATTGTACAGTTGGAAAAATAATGCTCCAGAGGCTAGTTAATTATTTAAGTCAAGGGTTCTTTGACCTGTGTCACAAAACCATTTATCCAACCATAAATCCAGATAAGCTTTTGTATTGTGATTCTTGGTACAAATTGTGATGGGAAACAAAAGATACACTACTTCAGTGCATCTGTGTACAATTTCTCTTTTAGTTGAGAAAAGTAATATTCAAAGATTACCATCAGGAAATGAATTCTGGGGCTGACCAGAGTTAGATTCACAAGATACCTGCTTGACTCTTTAGGTTTCCAAGCCCAGCACTTAAGGCACCATTTGAACATTCAGTGCTTAAAACATCCCCTTCTCCCACTGCTAAAGTCAGCAAGGTGCTGTTGAGGAGATGCACAACCATCTAAATAGTGACCAACCATTCACTACTTGGTCATAAAAGAATTGATAACAGCACTGTACTTCCATCTCTCTCTCAGGAGTCCACATCGGTAAACAGCAGCACATAAAAGAACAGTTCTGAATTCTACTCTCCTTAATAGCTGTGGCAGTCCTTTCTGCTTTCACAGGTTTAATTCAGCTGTTACATGACCATCAGAATTTCCAAACAAGGAGATCACACCTCCACACTTCTTGATGGGGGTTTTTCATTTTCTGAAATCTATGTAAATATTTCTGAGTAGAAACTGGAATGCCACATGTCCCATTCCCCCAGGTGAAGAAAATCCATTATTGGCCTTCCAGTGTTCGGGCTCTCACTTCCAGCACACCACTGAGTATGAATGAAACACGACAGTCACAGAGGGATTTATTTTAACAGCCCCATTTATGTCTAAGTTCCCTGTCTAGAGAACTGGGCAGCTGACAAACTCTAAGGAATGACCTAAAAAACTAAAATGAGGGGCAAGGCAGAGAGCAGCCTAGAGAGAACCAATAGGAAGTATCAAGCATGGGGACTTCAATGGAATTCACCCTATCCAAAAATTAACCACAGTCTTTCTGTACCATTCAGATTCGTAGAAGGATTGCCTGTATCATGTGAGGAACCCTCGGCAGCTAGTACCTCCACAGAGAGGTGTATTGCACTGCACAGATGTGTCAACTCAGGTCCCAAAGCAGCAGAATCAAATTAATGTAGAACATGGATCCAGTTAATAAGTCCTGCCCTTCAGCAGGCAAATATAATATCATATTAGCAGTGTCACACTGTGAGTATAGGACATTAATAGGGTTATACAATTTGGCAATCTCCACATTGCATACCATTCTGAATTAGAAATGTGCTAAGTCTTACCTGGCATGCATTTTTTTCTTATTTTAATATCTCTGAATTTTAGTACTTCAGCAAGCACTCCCATCCCAGTGCCCACAGAACACTTTAAGAGCAAACACGCTTTATTTTAAAGCCTTGGGACCTGACTTCAGGAAATTGTCTCAATCCAAATACACTTTGTTAAGTGTAAATTCAAAGTCTGGAGCAAGGCCCATTGGGTAATGAACCTCAGAGGCTATTAATCCACAACCTACAATTTGTAAATGTGCAGGATACTGACTCAGTAAAAAAAAATAATTTTAAACATCTGTGGTATTCTTTCAATTCCAGATTAATTACACTGCTCAGATTGTAATGTTAGCCAGAAATTTCAAGTCTCTCCACTGCTATGTAGAGAATGCTTGTAGTTTCCTTTGTGTTTATCACTGCTCTGCTAGAGTAGGAGGCTTCTTGCCCAATGCAAGCTTATGTTCAGTTCTGTGTCCTACATTTATTCCACAGCTCACCTTGCCTGCCTTTTCTTTCTCTCTTTGTCTGAAGTCCTTCTGAAACTCTTTGTTACATAGCATTAATTATTATCATTACTACTTTTAAGACAAAGGCTGTGTACATACCCCCACATCACTCCATCAAAATGGTGATATAAATTAAAATCTAAACAGGCTGTTTAATCCTTTTGAGAAGCTAATAATTATTTTCAATCAGCAAAGACTATTCTGCCATTCCAAAGAATGATTAATGAGAGCAAATGTGTTTGTAATTTATTAGCAGCAGCTTGGGGTGTGGGGGGAACAACTTAGGAATGGCAGCCATAGCATCAACATCCGATGATGTGAAGGCGCTTCTGTTGCATATTACAAAGTCAAACATAAGGCTGCCTCTTTGGTGATTTATACTCTGCACAGTGATACCGAATGCCTGGGTTTTTTTCATGAATGGCTTTGCAGTTATTTTTTGTAGAACTGTCACAGAGAAAAAAATTGACGAGTATGTACCTCTTCCACAACACACACTCACCCATCAGTATTCGTCAACATAAGCTTCTCAAAGAACAGAAGTATATCACAATAAAACAGGAGGGGAAAGGCAAACAAGCAGCAGGAAAGCAGAGGATTGACTGGACTGAGATAGGAGAAGCATTAAATCCCTCTATCATAGTACCTGGTGAAATAACTTTATGTCCTGCACACAACATAGTGTCTGAGAACTCTGTAGACTTGAATATGTAATTTCATCTCCACAACACCTTTGCAAGAAGAGAATATGTCCATGTCAAAAACAGGAAATTGAGGCACGGCAGGGCTGAAAATTCCTTAAATCACGTAATGTTCTTATCTGTTCACTTAGTTGCCTCAATACTGCTTAAAACTTACTCTTGAGATTAGACCCCCACGACAGGACTTTGACAATTAAGAGGGACTTTATGTACCTAGGTAACCCACCTGACAGCAGCCAGACTCGGCTTTCATTTTGTCCTGAAGGTACCGTGCTTCTCAAGCACAGAGTTTTCCCCTGGTCTAAACTGCAATGAAACTTAGAAACTAGAAAGGCAATTCCTATGTCTAAATCACCAAAGCATTGTACTTCCCAAACAAAGTAATACATGCAGTATATCTAAAAGTACAAAAATCCAGCCTGAGGTGTCGCACGCACATTCTACTTGTTGTAGGGGCAAGAAGAGTGTCTGCAAATGCAGAAAAGCCTCAAAATTCAAAACAATATTTTTGCATGCAAAAATACATCTATGTGAATATTCAAGTAGATTCTAAATCATCTCTGAATGGATAGCATATTCCTCCCAAACAAATGATAGGACCAAGCTAGAACTGTCTGAAACCTCTATCTCTTGCCTCCCTCCCAGGAGGGTGTTTCTTTGATAGCTGGGATCAGTAGCAGCACCATCTGCCCCTTTTTTTGAAGTTGTGTCACTATGCAGAAAAAAAAAAAAAAGCAAAACTGAAAGAACCAAAAGGAAAAATTAAGCACTGCATCACAGCATCTCTTTTCTCCCTTCTCAAAGTCCCAAAATCTTGTTTTCCTTCTTTGTCTGTACCTTTGTATTAATGTAGAGGGATGAGAGAGAAACCAATCATGACCCATTTTATAAATAAGCAATTATTCCTGACAATTTAGTGCTTGAGGGACCCCATCTGGAGCATTGTGTGTTGTTTGGGGCTCCCTAGGACAAAACAGATACTTACAAACTGAAAAGTCCCATCACGCTAGTGAAGCACATGACATAGGACAAGAAGTTGAGGAAATTGGATTTGTTTAACCCAGAGAAAAGGCTTGAGGAGAGTCTAGTTTCTATTTTCAGCTTCCTAAAGGGGGGCAGAGAGAAGACAGAGACAACTTCTTCTCAGCAGTGCACAGCAAAAGGCCAAGAGGCAATCCTCAAAACTTACACCATGGGAGACTGCAATGACATGCAAAAGGAAAAAAAAGTCCAAAATATAAGAATAGGCAGAAAAAGGAACAGGCTCACAAAGAGGTCATGAGACTTCCACCCTTGGTAATATTCAAAGTTTTCCTGGACAAGGTCCTGAGAAATTTTACCAAATGTTAGCACTGGTTTGAGCAGGGGAGGATTGACCAGATGACTTCCAAAGATCCCCTCTATCCTAGCCCATTCCATAGAATGCTGCACAGATTTTCTTATAATGTGATAACTAGGAAGATGCAAATATGAACTGATACAAAAATAAGACGGATATGACACACAGGATGACCTTCAGTGCCCAACTTTACATCCGCATTTTGAGGAAGCAATGCCTTAGCTGGTGAGCTGTTTTCCAACTTACGCAACAGTTCCTACACAAAGGAGAAATGAATGAAATATCACAAAGTTTTCTGAGCAATCAGAAAAAATTAAGGTAAATAATTCCAAAGAAATTCCCCTTGCAAACTTAGCAGTTTCTGTTCAAGGCAGACATAACCCGCGTAGGCACTGAATGTGGCAGCATTACAGGAATAATATTTTCCTAAGGATGAACTAGTCTTGTAGCATTTTTCCTATATGTTAGACACAGATACACTTCCTTCATCAACTATCAAGTGGCATGCGTGGCTTTTTGTTCCACCTCGTTCTTACTTAACCAATGTATTTGCAGTGAACAACATAAGCAAAAACCTTGGGGGGGATTTTTGTATGGCAAGCTATGAATCACATTTTTTGGCCCTTCTTTTATAATCACAGGGTACTGGCCACAGCTGGAAGCAGAACACAGTTCTCCTCAGATCAACGGTCTGCTCTGATATGACAAATTCTGTGTTTTCATTCTGTTCCCTTTGATGTCTTTCTCTTCTCAAGCCTCATCTTGTTTTCATTCTATACATTGTATTTGGTGAATTAGACTACAAAGTCTTGCAGAAGACATTGGTTTGAACAAGACTTCAAAAAATGGCTTAGTGCATCTGGATACCTCCAGTTGACTGACACTTTAATATAACTGGATTTTTACAAAATGATGGACACCTGCTCTTTGAAAATCAGACTCCTCTTAAGCTGTATGAAGATAAGCACCACAGAAGTGACGCACCTGAAACTAATAGACACTTCTGAAAAATCCTGTGCCTTTACTGTGATTGATAGAGAAATATGTGCATTTACAGCATCCTTTTAAGAAAGAGCCACATGTCTGGCTCAAGGGTAAGAGCATCACCGGTTTCACATGCAACAACCTATCATAATGCACCGCTATGTTAATCTATTCTGAATAAATGAGAAGAGTGCTAAATTTTTAATGAACAGTGTTTCCACCTGTCTCAAGATAATGAAAGAATGTAAAGCTGTTCTTAGAACTTTACAGACAGCAAGAGTAATTAGACAGTATCGGCACCTATAACCTTGGACTGATCACACCACCACATTTTGGGCAGAAAGGGGAATTTTTTTTAATGGATCCATTCTTTCTAAAAGAAAATTATTCCTTGATGTTATATTACTCAGGGCTGCAGCATGAGGGAAAATAAAGCTCTATTCCACAGATCATCCTGTACTCCCACTGTTCAATAATAATACTAGGGTCCTATGGGCAAGGGACAAAGAGCTACAAAACCAGTACATGGCTCACACTCACTTTCCACCTCACAGAAAACCTCTGCCACAAAAGAAAGTGCTCATTTCTTGAATGTCCAAAGAACTACCACTTGAAACTCTCCATCTTATAACATGAAGACACAGAATGTTTTTCCTATGTCATTGCTGTACACTGGCAGGGAGACGACAAGCAATACCGAGGCAAGAGCTTCATGCCCACCTTGGCAAAAGCAGACCATTCTTTAATAAGCCTCTTGTTCTGCCTTATCATTTGAAACAGCTTGTGTGCATTATGGATGAAATGGTATATCTTTGCTAAAAGATAAAGTAGAGCATCCAGGCTGTGACAGGACACTTGTATGCTTCTCTCATCAAGTCAAAATGGTGTCAAATTTCTTTTGTCTGTGTTTGAAATGCAGCTTCCTCCCCCAAGAACGTTTTCAAGAACACTGATCATGTAACTCACACCAGATTGTGACACTAGGCTAGTGCAACTTACATTTATGAAGCAGAATGATTGTTCATCGTCCTGCTGCCTAATGAAATCAACTACACGAATAAATCCAGTGCTAATTAAAAATACTATTTATCAGAGTATGGGTTACAAAAAGACAGTGTTTTCAGTTGACTGAGTTGTGAGAAAAGAATTACCTTGCAGGTCAGCAAGTGGCCTGGGGCTGCTTAACTGATCCTGCAGAGCTGCTGTGGATGCTGAAGTTTGAGGACCTGCTGGCAGCACCAGCACTGTTCATACAATGTGGCTCTCTGGCTGCTGAACAGAGCAGACACGATTCTTCAGATGTGAAATAAAAGCAAAGATCTTACTCTACATACTCAAAATGCCTACCTGGCAGTGCAGTATTTCAATGAGAGAAAAATAAAGATATGAGGGGATATACTGAATTTGGTTCTGTATATCACTCAGAGCAGGTTTGTCCTGGTTGTTAAGAATACAAGAAGGAACACAAACTAGCTTACCGAGAGGTTAAAATTATATTATTAAAAAAAAAAAAAAATCACTATAAAAAGTGGGAGAGTACTGAAAGTGAGGTGAGAGAATGAAATGGAGACTGATTTCAGTGAGTTATGTAGGGCATGTATAAGAAGAATCACTGAGAAAAAATGTGTAAAGGGCATGGCAGTGCAAAAATAATATGATGTAGGAATACTGAAAACTGAACTAGCAGAGACCTTGACAGAGGACATAAGAATGTCTGAAGATCTGAAATAGATTTTTACAAAGGCCAGCATTAAAATAAGTAGATAATGAATATGTCCTAAAATATGGTTTCAGTGTATTGGAGAATAAGAGATAAAGATGGTGGTATAGCATCTGCCATCATCAGGCTCAACCAATAAAGACAAAAATTAATCTAAATCAATAAGAGCTTGGAATATTATTGGTCTTAAAGGGTTGATACCTGAAAATATTCAATGACCAAGTAAACAAGTTAGCACAAATAAGAAACACATGCTATCACATAAGGTGTTTATCAAAGAACTACTCCAATTTTTGCATTACCTGTAAAAAAAATCCCAAATAAGAAAGATGAAGGCAATACAGGGAGATGAATCTTTGACTGTTATCAACAGACATTACAATCTTTTTTTTCTCTCTCTCTTTTTTTTTTCTTTTTTTGCATTACTATGGTTGTACAATGGTTACACACAGATAAAAAATCCCTCATGTTTCAGCTGTCAGATTTTAAACATGAAAATCCAAGATAGTCCTAGAGAGAAAAGTTATGCACATGTTTTATTTGATTCAGAATGAAGTACTCTGCACATCAATCAACTGTTCTAATAAATGAGAGATCAGACAAATTATGTACAAGTAATTTCTGTATTCAGAAAATCTGCCTTACTGTGATGGCTGCCCTGGGAAAAAACTGATTTCAACATATATTTCATAGGACACTTGGCTTCGACCACATAACTCAGGACAACTTGTACTATATAGGACAATTCTTGCAACACTACCTAATGTAGATGTGCTACCTGAGTGAAAAAGCTGGTATTAGTGGTACACTTTACTCTGAGGGTTAACTGTCTAGCTCAGTGCAGAACTAGAAGTCCACAGTAAAGATTAAATGTGACTGCAAATACATCAGTTAAAAATTCATTGTGAACAGAGCCTAGATAAAACTGTGGAGTCTTCCACAAAGGCAAAAGTGATAGGCAGGTTTATAAATAAAACAAAGACACATTGTTTTACAAAAAAATACTATGCCAACTTGAAGGGGGGGGAGGTGGATGGAATCTAGCAGCTACACAAAGAGACTAGTGATGCACATTGCTGTCTTCTTAGAGCTTTTGTCAAACTGTATTTTTCCTAAGCTTTAGACAGGACACATTACCTTTGAAACATGCTGAATAGACTGTCTTAAAGAATCATGGGGAGCCTAGGTTCTAACAGGTTAGCATGGGTTAAAGTTGGTTGCACATGCTAACATCACACCTCTAAGTCTTTGTCTAGACAGAGCATTAGAATAGATAACTTGTTTGTAGGGTGTAAGTATACAGAATTAGATAACAAACGGCTCCAGTAGGAGTAAACAAAAAGTCAGTGTGCTGACAACGGATTGAAGAAGACAGAAGTAACAAGTCTGGTTCCTTGGGAATTCCTGTTTAGCTCTCTGTTGCTTATTAATAACCTTGAAAGATGCTGTCTGAATGTGGCTAAAAATACATGGTAACTGGAAATAATAGGAATGCCTCATATACTTAGAGAATGTGCCATAGCACTGAAGAACCTGCACTGACGCAGGTAATGTCATCAAGAAACGCATCAGAAGAACTTGTGGGAACTCATCCCCTTCACCATTAGCTGCTTTGCACATGCTTCTCCTGTGCTTGGTGAGAAAGCACAGCCAATTTGCCTAAGCATCTGTGGGAGCCAATTTATCTAAGTATCTGTGGGAAAAGGTAAGGGGATTGTTCAATACACTGAAGGTAGCTGACCCGCAGGGAAGTTACATTTATACATTCAGCCTTTCTTCAGCCTTTCTCACCAGACAACTTGTCAATGCACCAAAAGGGATGGATTCCTAAATTAGGTTAACTTACCTCATCTTGCTACTCCAAGCTTGCAGTCAGGGAAGCCTAGGTTTGAATGTTTACTTTCCTAATAGCTTTAATGGGCAGAGATGTTCAGTGAAAAGCTGTTCTAGGGCAATAACCATATTCTGGCAATATAAAATCAACCAGTGCCCAATTTGAATATAAAAGAAAGTTTATCCATACAAAAATACATAGATGTTTTCAATTGCAAACACCATCACCTTGCTACTCAAATTTCTAAATATGTAGTCTTTCAATTAAGGCAACATCTAAACTCTGCCAGTCATATCTCAGGCACAGAATTAAACTAACCTGCAATCAGACTGCCATCAGGAAGATCTTTTCCCTGTGGTACTAGTTCAGCAAAAGCCAAACCATGCTCAGTCCATTTCCTTTGATCTCAGAATTGTAATTTTCCTTTTAGTACAACTTTTGCGGCTTACTATTAAATCTCCTGAATCTGACCATGTTGCTATTTAACTGACCATTTTGGGTCCTGAGTAGTTAAACCCCGCCCCCAGAACACATCATAATAACATATTCCCCCAGGTTTTCAAACCTTGATCTGTCATTGTTGTGTACCAGAATGGTGTTGCTGTAGCCATGGAATGTCATAGGGTGGACACTTGTTAGTTCAATGTCTTTATGTCCTGCTGAAACAACATGAGAAAGGAGATAAATGAATTTGGTTTCTCATCTTTTGTCACTGAAAAAAAAATTAAAACCTAAATATATGTATATACGTATAGCAGATGAATGCATAAGCACACAGGTACTTTCTCACCAGGTAAAAATTGCCTGTCGGATTCTCTGTGGTTGTAAGATGGGCTGGAAGCCCCAGAAGACAGTTAAAATACAAAGGGGGTTTCCTCAAAATGATCCTCACTTGATATCTAGCTTATTAATTGCAGCATGTTTTATTTGACTGTACCTCCCTGTGAGTCTAAAAATAGGACTGTCAGAAGGCATCGCTGTATCAGCCGGTTCCTCTCTGCAAGTTAATCTATTATACAAGAAAAGGACTTTACAAATGGCTACATTAAAGACATCTAATGAAGTCAAAGCAGCTGTTTTAAAACATATTCAAACAAAATGTAGTCAATGAGATTTGGCCTCTGAATTTCATGTTGTACTATTAGGTATGTAGAAATTGAGCTTTTCAGGGGAATGAATTCTTTAAATTAAGTGAAAAGTCAGGCTATTTGAGCACCTCATTATACTCTGTATTGAAGATCTTTCTCATCCGTATTATCCTATTAAGGATTGCAGTGATACCACAACTGTATTTATTGGTGTAATAAAAGGACACACACAGCACTCAAACCAGTGCTTTTGATACTTCTGTCTTTATTCAAGCTTGGTTCCTATTTATCTCAACAGAAATTTGGTCACAGGATATGGAATTAAGCCATGTGTTTTTAACCCAACAATATATTACATGCTGCAAAAATGTAATTTTCTGGGCCTTACAAAATATCAAAGCTTCAGATCATTATTAATTACTTATGCATGCATATTATTCCTCCTTCCTACAGACAGATCTTCTTTGAAGCAGAATGGGTGCATTTCCTTCAGGCTATTCTGCCTTAAAAGGGTCAGCTTGAAAACCACATTTTTGTTACGCCTATCAAATGTGGTATCCACAACAGTGAAAGTAACACTTAAGGCTACTGCAACTGAAAGAAACAACAAAGAAATATATATCTGTATCTCTGACATTTGATTACGTGCCCATCCTAAATAAGCTCGTATGGGCATGTTTTGCATGTTCAAGCTCTCATTTCTTCCTTACTCAATGATCTCCCGCATCTTACCAGTGAATTAAAAACTTCTGTAATATTTTTAATAGTATAGAGTATATTAGTAAAGTGAATTTTACCAGAAAATGTGTATTTCTAAATAGGAAATTTTAAGGAGGGTCCCTTTTAGTAGTTCAGAATAAGAAAGCAAATTTTACACCAGAGTTTTAGTGATAAAATATGAGCATATATATTCCATTCTTAGCCATGGAATGGATGCCCATTGCATCTAATAGAAAATTTAATGCTCAGGAAATCTGGATTTTCATGTAAAAGTGTGATCCTACTTTTAATACAAGTAATTTTCAAATCTGATATTAATATCAGGAGGAGATATTTTTTTCATACCAGTTTAATTCATTGTGCTTTGGCAAATCTAATTCCAATCTATCACAAACTACAACACTAACTTTGTTAACCTCAAAAAATCAAACTAACAATTATTTCTTTATGTTGCAGAAGCAACCAATAATTCCTGCAATACCTTCCAAAGTAGCATTGTCATGATGTAGATATATCGATATATGTAATGGACATTCTTCAAAAGATAAGAAATTACATCAATTAATATGCTTTTCTCTAGTTTAGCTCTATAATCCCTTTCCACCACATTCTGCTTTTTCTCTCATACTCCTAACATTTTCTTTTCCTTCCACTCCCACCCTATCCTCTCTTATCACGATGTTCCCTCTTCCACATCCCCTCTGTACTCCCTGCCACGCGTCCTGTGTTGAGCATCAGCAGTACCACCCCATACACCAGACATTACACCTCATCCTTCAGCCATGGCATTCAGACCCTCTCCTTCACTGCTGATTTGCTTCCATAAAACTGCAAAGCAGTGTGCGGGAACAAGTACCAATTTGGTTGTCTGCACACTAAGCTGGAGAATCTGAAAAACCTTCCATGGAACCTCTTGGAAGAGTAATTTATCCACCACCCTAGAGTGCCTTAGTTTCAGAATTATGGCCAAGTGGATTGCAGATAGGACTGGGAGCCCAGAAACTCCTGAGTGCCAGTAATAGCTCTAAGTAATGATTTTATAAATGGATCCCGACAATTCATTAATCCTCTTTGTCTCAGATTATCTGCAAAGATTAGTATAATAATGCTTTGCTCACCTTCCTCACAGAATTTTGCAAGAAATATGCTTGAGTTTAATTTATTTCAAGGGGAATTATGCTCTTTCACCTAAAGGCAGAACTCAGCCCTTCTACAGTCAAGATGTAAACGTCAAGCTTTATTATAGTCTTTAAGAGACATATGCAAAGCCAAAAGTTGAACAGAAGGCTGTTACTCCCATTAAGAGGAGATGTGACAGGAAAAAGCAAACAAGGAAAATGAAGAACAGTGTTCCCTTTAAATTAAGACAAATTTGGGTCCCAGAATTGAAGATGGAGCAAGAAGATTCCTGCTTTCAATGGAAAGTATATTAAGTGCTGAAAACATTGCCTACATTGTTCATGAACACTTCATGATTACTTAATGACTGATTACTCAGTAATGTTCACAAGGTCAGCAAAACCTTGGGTATCTGTCATCTGAATGCCACTTCCATGAATTTTAGTGAGCAAAATTGCAGTGACTTTTGATATCTGACATTTTTAAAGGCTGTGTTCCTTTACAATGCAATTTATTTATTTAAGCATAGTCAAAATGCAACAAGAAAAAAAAACTATTAATACCAAAAATGCTATTCCTAGAATTGCATTTGAGTTACATGACATTACAATATAAATTTTATCACAGAATCATAGAATCATTTCATTTGGAAAAGACCTTCCTCACAAGAGTATTAGAAAAATGAGTAATTAAGAATGCCAAATATATACAAGCAAGAAACACATTTTTATTGCCAAAACGAAGTGCTTATTATAGAAACCAATTATTAAGCTATACAACACTTCAGATTTTATGAACTAAATCTACAAATTAATTGAGTGCCTAACTCTAAGTTTAGGTGCCTCAGGTTAACATTCCAGCAGTACTACAACCCACAGATCCTGCTTATATTTGAGGGCAGAGCAGGATATCAACAGGTAGGCACACACTAGGCTGTGAAGCTGCTCACAGCCCTACCTCATGCCTAGTCTTCTGCTGGAAATTTCATATTCAGCATTTGATGGGGGAGGTTAGGAGTGTGTAGCAGGGTCAGGGCACACATCTGTCAGGATTAGGTGTATTGGGAAATACATTCTGAAGTCTCCTCTCTGCCTGATTCATTGAAGGAACTTGAATCTATTTTCCTCTTTCTCCAGGAATTGGTCAAATGTCACAGCAATTCCATGTTTTGAAAAAAATCATTCTCAACCTGTCCCACTATAGCTGCTTCACTTTGTACATTTCTTGGAACACGCTCATGAATTGGGTCTCCCATATGACCACCTTAACTAGCAGGTTAGTTTCACAGGCACTAATTCCCACTGAGGAAGAACAACTTCAATAGGAGATACTTGCTCAAAAATATAGGGGGAAAAAAGGGACAAAGAAGCACTGGTCATACCTTGAGTAAGCTAAGCATGGGCCATTAGCTCTTCACAAAATGGTACAGACAAGAGCTTGCACACAAATAATGTCACAGCCAGTTTGGGAGCCAGCTTAGGTATGGGTAAATATTCCCTGAACACACCAACTCACTTCCAGAATAATCTTGCTTCCTACCAGCCCCAGCTCAGGAAACTCCTGTGATGGCAACAGGAAGAGGTTATCCTGTGGTACACTGAGCCATCGTGGCCATTAAAAGCTGCACACACGAGAAGAACTTGTCAGAAGTCTTCCACTAGCAATAATTTGGTTGTAAACAAGAAAATTTAACCCAAGCTTGGCCTGAGCAACACAAACTATTTAGTGACAAAGGCTTAAGTTCTCTGCACTTACCCTTTCCTAAGATAAAGGAATAAATGCACTTACTCACACCTTTGGCTAACACAGCCCAGTGCCAGTTCACAAGTGTCTGCTAAGACATGGAAAGCCTCATGCTCCACATACCATGCAGCAATAGTGAGAGGTGCTCATTTTCATGATCCACACTCCAGTGTCCATGGGACTGGGGATTGTCAACAGTGGTGTATCAGTGTGCACCTGGTCATAAAAAAATTAAATCATTTTCAATTGTCTATTCTTTCCCTGCCAAGAGCATTATAATCCACATGGAAATGACATGTAATAACTCATCTGCTCTGAGGTCACTTATATCAAGAACACCATATTGTGACCACCCTCACCTTAAATTTGGGCCTGTCTACACATGTAGTTGTTCCTGATTAATTGTTCTTGATTAATGTCATGTGTGACCACTGCATCCACATGCGGCACTATTCAAAAATAGCTCTAAGTGTAAACAAGCCCTTATTCACAGTAGGAGTGCTAACAAGATCAGGAGGAATGGCCCGTGCCCAGCACCTCTTGGGACAGACATTTCTTGAGTAACACAGTGTTAGACATTCCTCAGTCAAAGGCTCCAGCCATAAGACATCCTCAGAATATACACTCAACAGGATGCAAAGCACAGGCCCAGGTACCTTTTTTAAAAGCTAGTCCCGTAGGTAGATGCTCTCAACTAAACATTCATTGTTCTGACAGACATCCCTGCCCTCACAGAACTGGAGGGTCCATCGAATGAGTCCCAAACTTGTTCAAGCTTTGCTGATTTTGGCCAAGAAGCAAAGAAAGGGGCTTCAGCTGACTGCCTGAAGCAGACACGGCTGCACTTCCCTTAATACCAACCCCCAAACTCCTTTATTCCTCGGTAGCAAATGAATCTTGCGGACTCCTTCCTTCTTTGCTGTGGTTTTAAGCTCTCATTCTCTCTTGAATTATTTTCTATCCACATATTTCTGATGCACAGAGACATCCTTCTTTCTCAGCAAGTTTTGGTTTGGTTTGCTTTCCCCTCCAAGCTGATTCAATTATATACTATTATAGAGAGCCAAACTGTTATTACTCCAAGTGCCGCAACTCAAAAGTACTTTCTTGAACAATTACTTACTGGTTTTGTTTCTGCTGAGCACCTACACTCAGTTCTGTCACTGAACAGAATTTAAAGAATAATTCCCAGCAGAATTTAATAAACCAATGTCACCTAAGCACTCCAGTTTTCTTATTTATATCCACAAAACTAAAGAAGTATTTATATTTACTAGCCAAGATAAAACATATTTGATAGAGATCATATCTGCCGAAATTTTATTTTCCAGGTTTTATCTTAAAATATTTTCTATTTTTGTAATGATTCAAAACCTGAACATTTAGTTTTACAGCCATTAATAATAATAATAATAAACCTGTAAATATAAACTAGTCTGATATTACCTACATTTTCTTCATTTTTCAAAGTCTTGTTTGTTAAGTTTTTGAGTGTTTAGCTTTTCTGGTTTCTAGGGAGGGGTGAGAGCAGATGGGGGTTTAAGTGCCTGTTTATTTCATCTGGAAAATGATATGTCTGTTGTTAGATGTGGCTTTGGAATTCTCTTTTAACAGTATATCACTTGTTTTAGACCAGGTGTTGACTGGTCAAATTACAGGAACATGAAGTATAATTTGTACTTGTCACACAGGCAGCCTTTTCTTAAAGGCATTAAGTACTATCTTTTTCACCTGATTCAGTGAAAAGATATCTAAATGTGTGGTGGGCAGTTACACCCTTTCAACGTGCCTCCACCCACATCACCCTGCGGATGGTGCTTTATTATCTCAGCACTGGAATCATGCTGGACCCAGCTGGAAAAAAGGCAAAGAAAGTGATGTGGGAGGGGCAGAGCTCTTAGAAACCATTCCCGGCTTTGTAAATAGGAAAAAGCAATTTTAATTCAAGATGATGTAGTTTCCAAGTGATTAAGCCAGAGAGAAAGATGATTTATTTTTCCAGTGGATATGGAAAAGGCATGTAGGGAGTCACTAATGCACTCAAGGGTCCAAACTGCCAGACAGAAGTGCCTAACACTGTATTCCTAAAATCTCAGGCTAAGTTTATCATTAGCCACTAATTTGGCATTTTAAGCACAGATAAGTCAATCAAAAGTATTGGTACTGAGGCCTCTTTATTTCCAATTCGAACAATTTGGGGAAACTTCAGACTAAGTTTACTCCAATCCCCTGAATTGAGCGTGTGTTGTCCCAGGCATTTCCAAGTTGTTCAAGGGCTGCAGTACAGGCTTGGACCATCACCAGCTGTCAAAGTGGTTTTGGAATGTGAGCAAAACGAAGCTTCTGGTTTAGTTTCTCTGAAAAGAAACAAAATTTAGTTAGCTCATACCAAAAACACTTTGCAAACTAAACCAGAGCTCTGTAAGTGGAGACAATTGGGGAAATAACTTCAAAACTGCATTGCTGCTCCAGCCTGGAATACCATGCACAGCCTCAGGCACCTGAAAAATGAATCTTGATTTCCAAATCAGCCAAGTGACAAGAGTACTCACTTACTGTTTATCTTTCAAAACAAAAACATAACATTAAGCTACTAACAAAGGCCAATTAATTAATTTTTTTTTAATCCCACACAATAGAAATACTGAAGCCTCATCTATTCTTTCTAATGCCTCATATGATAAATTACTGAATTAGAACTCCTAAGCTGTTTAGAACAGGGAAGAGGAAGCCAAATATTCAGGCCAAAAGCTACAAAGGTCTAAGGCACCAAGCAGCTGTGTAGATGGCCAGCTCACACTGAAATCACTCAAGCACAGTGAGGTGCCTAAATAACATTGTGCCTCCTGTCTCCTTCTCCACCAAATAAACTAGGGCAAATAATCTTTATATTTCTGGGGTTAGATTAATGGATGTTTGTTCAGACAGTTATATAATAATTTTACACTTCACTTCAAATGCACAAACAACGGAGAGACTTTCAGACTGTAGATAAACTAATAATACACCGCACTTTTACTTTGTTATTCAAGGGATCTTACATAAAGGGGGATTGATTTTGCAGCTATTGCACTTGAGCGGCTCCTATTTGGGGCAATGGGCACTTGTGTGTGAAGAACTGCTGTAGAGGCAGTCCCCAAAATGCACTTATTGACAAGATTAATCTTCAAGTTTTGCTTCAAAGTGATTGGAAGCTGCATCACAATTCCAGTGATCTTAGATGGTTTCTGTATATTTTCCCATATGGTTTTTACAAGATGTCTTAAAAAGTTATATGGCAAAAGCTTGATTAAAAAGAAAATAAAATCTCGAAATTGGGTCGTATGTAGGACATTCCTCTTGGTAATCTCTCTGTATTATGGAACAGCCTCACAATTTAAATAGAAGTCAACCCAATTTACAAAATTGGATTGGACAAAACACTAGAGAACATGTTACAGTATAGGGAGTCATCATGCATACATAGTGCAGATGCACTGCTGAATGACCTAACTTGCCCATTTGCATCTCTAATTTCTATGATATAATCTCCATTCCACACTGCAATTATTAGAGAAAGAAATTAATTTCTTGGTTTCAAGGAAGTTGGTAGAGGAATAGAGGGGTGAAGAGAGGAAATCGAATTTTGCAGAGCCATGATTCCAAAAATAATTCAGAAAAGAAAAATCCTGTAGAAGAAGTGGGTAGAAAGTTACAGAAGAGAATTGACATTCCGCATGCTGTTAAAACTTTGCATTGCTAGAATAGTGGCAACAAAGTCACTCCTTGTTTCTATTGCATTCTAACTGTTTTGTTCTCTTCCACTATTCTTTGCCATTTGTTTTTATATTTACTGTTCCATATACCAATTAAGAATTCTTAGCAGGTCTTCCAAGCAGTAGAAATTTAAATTAGATTACAAAAAGAACCTCAAAAGCAGAATGAGATTTTAAATGGATCATTGAAACTAACTGCAAAATTCTTTTATCAGAAGAGGGGAAGGTAATACTTTTTAAGAGTGCCTTAAAATTAATCCAAAATGAGTGTCACTTATTTTCCGCGTGTCAGATTTGGAAGGTCTACTCTGAGGTTAATGTGAAAGTGAATGTAAAAATATTTTAAGCTTTTTATTTGCCAAGCTGGAATACCATGAAATGAAAACTTTAGGAAACCAAGGTGGTATTAACAGTACCAGCCATATAGTATGTATAGTGCCCTAAAGAATGTTCCATTGAAGGAACTGAATTGGGGTACAAGTTGCTCAGGATAAGAGTCGCTGCTTTTCCTTCTGCCACATGGAATAGTGAAAAAAGTATCCGGCTGCACTTTACTTGAAGGAATCTGCAGTTCTGCCATGCAGCTACTCTGCATTGTATAAGCCAGCAAAACTTGGCTGGTGGTTCAACCTTTCCCCTACACTACCGAACTCCCATCTTTCCCTCCTGCCCCATGCTGGCATGATGGTCATATGTTGACCAGAATCACAGCTCATCTTGCCACATTTAAATCTGCTAATTTTCGCTAGCAAAAGCCAGCAAGTAGTAAGCAAGGCAAGTAAAAATTGCAGTGTCTGCTGTTTGGGGCACAGTGACCTTGTCTGCACCACTGTTTTTTTCTGGAGTCTCTAAGGACTGACAATCAGTATCAGGGATGCTTGGTGCATAGCTGCAGATGGAACTCCCTAGCCAGTGACTGTTTCAACTCCATCCACATTGCCAAAGGTTAAATAGGAGCTGTGCCCCACCCATTGCCAGTGCTTCACACACTGTGAATTTATTAAAAAAAAAAAAAAAAAACATTAAAAAGAAACAAACACCCACATCAAATCCCCTTAAGGAAGAAAGTGTGTCCCTTCCTGTGAAAGGCCTCAATTTCAGGGCATCTTTGCTCTCAGGTGCTGCACCACTTCCCACACATTGTCACAACTCTCAGTACTTGGTGCTGTTATTTTCTGGCACCAGGTGCACCAGGTGTTCTCAAGTCCTTTCTTTTTTCTAAGTAATTTTCCATTCCTCACGCCTATGAAGATGAGTTTGATAAAGGTGATTCACCTAAAGCTAGGTGATCTCTGTGCACAGTTTTTGCTAGTTCTCTGGGGCCCACCAAGGGACTGACCACATGGGACCACAACTCTCCTCCAGGCTGACAGTTTCCAGCTCATGGGGACACCAAGACAAGCCTGCTCCAAGTCCCAAAATGTGCACACCCACCTGTCCCAACAGGCACAGAAGCGAGGGGCACTTGGGCAGGTGCTGCCAGCTGAGGTGGTGGCCAGGGAGGGGAGGGTGATCCACTTGAGGGTTGAGGAGTTGCGGAGGCTGTTGTGTGAGGCTTGAGGAGCAGAGGCATCATGGATGAGCAAGACTGGGGTGAGGCAGCTGTGGAGGGGAGAGGAGGCCTGGAGGGGAAGGGAAGCCCAGGCTCATGTGCCTGATAGACCTGGTGACCGAGAGAAGACTCTCCTGCAGGCAAAACAGAAACCTGAGCAATTTTCTTGAGGGAGAAGGTGGTAGCCTCTGATCAGTCAGTACCAAATTTAGTCACACAAGCATGGGATCCTAGGGTTAAAAGTGAACCCTCAGTGAGCCCCAGACTGGGGTGTGGGTATGTGGATGAATCATTGCTGAGGAAACTCCATTTCTCTGTCTTTCTTTTTTCAGCTGCTGAGTAGCTGAGAGAACTGCTTCTGCAGAGATTGCTACTTGTACAAAACACAACAGCCTGCTGAAATGGATTTACTTTATAAAGTAGCTCCCCATCACAGCAGCACTGCAGTAGTACAGACCTGAAAGTCACCTGTACAGAGCACCAAAAAAATAACACTTACAGCAACAAAATCTTCTGGGTCAACAAACAAAAGTTTGTGAAAATAAAGAAGGCTTTGATGTCAGTTCTTTGGATTTTGAGCAATTTTGTGAAGTGGTAATGGGGAACCAGAGGATGCTACTTAAACAGTCCAAAGGCTTTGAATAAAGAGCGTTCACAAAAGGCTACTAAGGAAAGCCAGTTGTCAGGAAGAGTGGGTAACACCCTGCCAGTCATGGATGCAAATCCAGTTAGGGGATAGCACACAGGGGCAGAGCAGGAATAATTGCTTGGTTCTCTTCACAGCATTTAAGTAGTGGGGTGCCTCCAGGATCAATACAAACAATGGCATTGTTTAATGTACTTACTGAGGTCCTACTAGAAAAGCTGGATCTGTAAGAGCAGTGGGCAAGGCAAGGCTGGTGAAGCACCTCAGTAAGCCTTGACAACACTAAGTAACTAAGTAATGCATCAGCAACAGGAATGCAGTGCAGATGAGTGCACAGTAGTGTACCTTGGAAGGCATGATTTAACTACTCATATACACAGATGGGTTCTGAATTAATTGTAACCTTTCAATAAAAAGATTGAGGCATCAGTGTGGACAGCTTAATGAAGATGTCTGCTCAGTGTGCTGCAGTGGTCAAGCACAGAAAATAAATTGTAAATAAAAATGGAAGACAGAAAATATTGTAACATGATTATATAAAAAACATTCGTAGAAAATTTCAGTTATCCAACCTTAGAGCGAAGCAGAAAAGAAACCTGCCTACAAAATAAACCAAATGACCTTGTAAAGGTCAATCATGCCAAGTGCTCATTATGTCCTGAGTTACTGACTGCAGCGCATCCTAGAATATCAGCACCTTAACTGAGCAGATTGATGACTTCTAAAGAAAGAGTACAGGAAAGTTTATTTAATAAAGGACAGACCGGATGTGGCACATGGCATGCTTATGTACCTTGTTCAATAATAAGGAAACATGTAAAAGGACATAGTCTCTCAATGCAGCCTGTAACTAATCTGTAGAAAACAGATCATAAACTGTTACTGTGGTAAATAGCTTTGCTTACCACCAAAACCAAGGAGACTTAAACATACATTAAAAAAAAAGGAAACATAGTCTCTCTGCTCATGTAAATAGAGTCAGTCCATTAACTACTGTAATCAGTAGAACTGATTATACAAGTCACAGAGGTACCATTTCATCAGTTGTACAGAAAATAAAAATTACAAGAGCCTTCAATTTTCACTGTTCAAGAGTCGGCAGGGTTAAGATAAAAGTCCCTCAGATTTATGTCTCCACCAGTGATGATCTAGCTGGTGAGTTGTTTTATATTAGAGGTTTGTCCTCTCAGTTGTACAGCCATGAGGGAATCCTTCCTCAGGTACAGTGTTGTTGAATGCCTGATGCATCACGAGTTCTCTAGAAAACATTAGTGTTGGCATTGCTAGTTAGGCAGATACTGAACTTAGTGTACCAACAGCTTTTTCTTTGCTATGAATACCCATCTTCAGGCAAAATACATATGACTGAATTTCAGATGTCCTTTTAGCTACTTATTCTTTCTGAAATCAAGTTCCCTTGTTTTGTGAAAAAAAAAACAAAAAAAAAAAACAAACCCACTGAGCGAGGGATTGCTAGCCATAATACATGAGAAGCAATGTGACAGTTAAAAATAGCATTAATCAGAGCTATAGACTGAATTTAAGTCAGTATTAGTCACAGAGCTGTTTGTTTTATTCTGCAAGGCCTAATATAATATTCAAGACCATATAATATTCAAGACAATAGTATTAGTATTAGTATTAGTATTTATTAGTATTATTCTTGAGCAGTCAAATAGCCTGGAGAATTTATATATGAAAGACAATGAATGAAATGTTCAAAACATTGTGAACTGTCAGGAGTTTTGCCCTTAAATGTGAAGACTTTTAAAATATCTGTAAATGAAAACACAGCGTGGTGGATATTTCTCAAACTCTTGGAGGAGTAAAAGCGATATGTAAATGTCCATTGGTAGTAATGATCTTCTTCCTACCCTGGCATGGAGGGTGATTGGAACAGCAGACAACCTCACTGAAGGAGAAGTGTAGGTCAGCCTTTACCCTTGGAGGAAATATTTTTCTTAAGATGGTGAAGACAACTTCAGATGGATACCAGAGCCCTAAACATATTCGTGCTATCGCTGAACACCTTCCATACCAGAGCAAATGAGACAAATAGGATATTTGTTTCATCATGTATGGCCACTATAATGAGAAAAGTTGTTGGATTTAACATTTCCTGTATGAATGGGAATTGGTTACTGGGGTGTCAGAGCCTGGAGGGAAGAAAGAGGCAATGGATGTGGTTATGCAAAGAACCTGTTGAAGAACGTAACTTCAGTGTGACTGATAATATATTGCTGGACTGATGCCATTCACCCTGTGAGAGATTTGGTGGGGGTGTTGCATGTAGCTGCAGGAAATGGGCTATTTGGAAGGAAAATTGCAGTGATCTTCCTGGACAAGAGTTATGAGGATTGAAAGTTTGCAGGGATAATTCATCCTGGAGGAGAAAGGAAGCAAGAGCCTCCAAAGAGTCTTGCAGAGGTAATTGGTAAGAGGCACTGGGAGTGGAATATTTAGGACACAGGGAAAGCAGAGAAGAGAGGGGAGAATTTTGTCCTGTTGCTTGGGTGGGACTGAACACAAGGTTATTGGAAGGGTTACCTTTTGGAGGACATTAAAAATGCCAGAGTGGATCCTGCCTACACTGAAGCCAGTGATTATAATGACTGTTTATACTGACATTAAGGTGGCCAAAGTCACACTCAAGATCTGAAAAAAATGCAGAAAACTAGGATACCTGTAAAACGTTTTGATGTCAAGAATCTGTGGCCACAGTAGTGATTCTTAGGTGTTAACCCAAAAAGATATCTGCTAAGCATTTTCTAGGAGAAAGGTATCAGTTTTTTCCATTTTACAGAAAGGTAAACTGAGGTCTGTGTAGGACTTTCAGAAGGAGAAAGGAATTCGGGTGCTTAAGTCTGATTTTGATTATGTTGCTGGAACTGGTGGAGAGGAGAGAACAAATACCCTGGCTCCTGGCCTTTTGATGAGACCACTACACAAGCTATTAAAGGACTCGTTTTCCTTTCTGATTACATTTGACCATTTAAATCCATCAGCTTCTACTCTAAAAGGAAAAGAGTGCATGCTCAATTCTAGAGTAATTAGGTAATGTTGGTATTATGCTCTGAAGCTGTGAAGTGCTAATTTATGTAAAAGGCGAGTGGCAGTAGTATTATTAGTGCTTGAGTATGATATCATCAGGCTGACGCATAAGAACAGCAAAGTGTGAAAAATTACATACATCTGCTGTGCCTTACTAAAAACAACTGAAACCAAAAATAATCAATTGAAAAAAACAAAGTGGTGTCACTTGCAACCCTCATAAAGATATGTCTGATAAGAAAACAGGATTTAAAATTCCAAATAAGGGGCTACCAAACTTGAGTTTTGAGTAGTTTTAGGAAATATAAACTATTTTGAATATTTACATTTCTTTGTTTACATTTCATTATTTTTCAAGGGTTTGACTGACTTACTGTACATATTTCAGAGCAAAACTTAAAGAGTACTAGAATCAAGTCTGTTGTTTCCAAATCCTAGGGCCCACGAAACAGCTACTTACACAAATGGAAACAACATTTGCTGGTGCCAACCAAAATGAAAGGCTGAAGGAAAACAGGAAGTAATCCACATAGAAAGTGTGTAACTAATCTTGAGACGGATAGCAGTAAGGCTCCTCTGCAGCAACCATTCAGGAAGGGAGAAGCACAGATAGGCATCTTCTACACTGAGAATGGCCTGTCTGAGCAAGATTAACCCTTGCCACAGAAAACAAAGATAACCTATCGGTGTTCCAGAAAACAGACAACGTGAAGTGCTGGATTGAGATGAGACCCAATTTGAAATATAAAGCCTCAAAATACGGCTCTGCAGTAAAAAGCTTCTCAACTAAGAAAAGCACTGAATATTCACTGAAAAGACAGGTCAGGAATGATTCCCAGATTCTTCATACTTGTAAAAAATAAACCACTGGAGAAGGTATATGTAAAATAAGTTGCCTAAAATGACAAACGAGATGAGAAGGCTTATTGCTTACAAATTCTCCTGAACGCGCAGCATATTTCTAAAGGCCTGGAATGGATGGTGCTGCCATTACCACACAGTACACACATTATAATTATTTAATTTAGGAGAAGAACATAATCAAATCAAAGGAGAAAATGTAACTGAAACTGCAACTGTCTGCTGACAATGTATAACACATGACCAACACCACAGCTGCTTGTAACCCTTTATCAAGAGGACTAAACTACTTCCCTATTTCTTTAAATAAAAATTTAAAATTGCAAAGTTGCTGGAGAAGCCTTAATGACCATCATGATTATATGGAACAACTACTTTCCTACATACTATAATATCATTTTCGCACACTTGTTTGCTGTACACTGAACCCTTGCAGAATCCCAAAAAAGTCAGTATTTCTCATGTGATTTAGACAAATTCTGCTGCATATGATATCGTTTGGTCCCCATATCCGAGTATGTGCTTATGTATATCTACATTGGTGTTCAGCTTTGCAACAGAACATTTCTCCTACATAATCATTATGTTAATTTTACTAACATTTTCTTCAAGTCAGAAATATTGAAATTGCAAAGAGACGATCTGGAGTTAATCAATGGAATAATATAATTACATTTTTTATTGGGTATTATTAAATTCCAGGCCAGACACTCACACTGATCAGTGTCTCAAGTAGACTGTTGTGCTGTAAAGATGTGATCACCTGAAAATCCAGTCCAAGTACAGACAGTTGTTGGATTTAAGTTGTGTCAATTTGAACAGTTGGTAGTCTGAGAAGTTAAGACTTTGTCAACCTCACTCATACTGAGAACTATCTGTCCAGCCTCACCAACTTAAAATAGAATGTTTGTAAGCAGATACAAGAGAGTAGGGTCCTGTGTGAAATGATCTGACAAAAAAACGTGAGTGTTAATCATGTGTATAAGTGTATCTGTACTGAGGCCTACATTTGTAATCACAAATATTTTTCTGTTTTTTTTTTTTTTTTTTAGCATTCCAGTTCATTCTAATAATAAGTTTCAATTATTCGGTGGACTTCAAATAAATTACTTGTCAACTACCAGTTCAATTAATTACAGAATGTATGCAATGAACGCTTTGGGTGTACTCATCCAGGTCTAATACATACTTAGAAGTATGCATACTGCTTTCTAATAATTTTTAATTAAATAAAGCATCTCATTCTACCTAAAAAAATTTCTAAGTCTTTCTTGACTCAAACCAGTAGTATTAGTACTTGGCTTGGTCTCCAAATGAAAAAAAATATTTGTTCATAAAGCCTAACTCTGGTGAGTGCTTTCCACCTCTGTGGTCTATTTGAAGCTCGTGTTATTCAGTTTACTACAGAAGCTGCCACTGCTTTGTCAAAAGCACCTGAATGTTTCCTTCTGTTATTTCTGGTTCCCACTGATACCAAAATGTAAAGAGTAATGAAAAGGTCTGTGCTGGGGTTCTCTGTGACAAAGTACAAATGGAATGACGTTTGATTCCTTATTTGCTTATGTGTGTGTTTATCTTAGTATATTTACATCCTCTCGTGCCTCTTCAGGAAATAATGTTCTTAATAAGTTTTCCCATTTTTACAAAGTTACTTTTTCAAAGAAGATACCTTGCAGTGAAATTACACTTAAGGAAGAATCTCAGTTGTGATCACACAAGCTTGAAAGACTGCACTGAGAGGGCATGCATCCAAGGGTAAAACAGTGGAGCTTGCCATGCTTCCCAAGACATTCTCACATGAGAATGAAGATCATGCAGATTAAGGGTCCAACGTCACATTCATTATTATCAAAATAAAATATACTGGCACATTACTATCTTGATCCATCTAACAAAACACAAAAAAATGTGAGTGGGAAGAGAGCAGCGCAATTCGCACAGCCTGTGTCCCTTAATTTTGACCAGCAATTTTACATGTACATCTTTGGTTGCTGGCATACCAACAGGAGATACAAGCACATTAAATCCTCTAACATATCCCCCAATGCTTCAAGGAAATTCCTTGCCCTGGGTAACACTTTTCAGAATGATTTGTTGCTTATAAAGCACATCTGCAACCCCAGTTCTCAGCACAGTAACCACTTTCAACCAGCACAGAGATGGTTTACACTGTGAAACTTTTCAAAGAAAAAATTAATCCCGTGCTGACTAATGGAGATAGTACATTCTATGTCTCTTTCTGAATTTCCACTGACTTTTTCCCACTAGCCAGCTCTTAGGAATGCAATACAGATTTACTTTGACATCACTCCAGTAGCTCCTGGTAACATAGGCCACCCCTGAAAGAAATCCCCAGTGTGTCATCTCTTCCACACTTGGGCTGCCCACCTGTATGTCAGGTGCACTATGTCTCTGAACAGTGGCCTCCCCTGGGAGAGCAGATTGTTGGAACAGGAGGGCAGATGCTCAGCTCTGGGGAATGCCTGGCTGGTGTCTTGACCAACAGAAGGGAGCTGTGATTGCTTTAGGAAGCTTGTGTCTTGTATTGATCTAAGTAAACTGAGTTAATCCTATGTTTTCTGCCATAGTCTGGACTTTAGTGCTGTTCAAACAGCCAAACTTGCCAAGGTAGTTCCTTGCCACCTGGATATACAGAGGATCTCATGACCAGACCCATGGTTAATCTTGTGTCCAATCTTTCCCCTTAATCCCATAAGAATTAACGCACATTAGAAAACAGAATTCCCTTTTAGTCAAAACCCCAACAGCAAAAAAACCCAACTGTTCTTCTCACAAAGCGAATTCCAAGGAAAAAAAAAAAAAGGCATGTTGAGAGACTAAAACAGATTTCTATGCTTCCTGGGTGCCCATCTGGAACAAACTTGTCATTGTTTTTCCTCAGGGTGGGCAGTGAAACTAGGGACAGCCATCCAGCAAAGAGCTGGGGACCTCCTGTACCACAGTTCCCACCTCCATCCCAACTGCCAGGTGTCCTTGGGAAGAGCGGAATTGAAGGTAGCTTTGAAGAGGTCACACGTGAGAGCAGCCAGAAAATCATGGCTTGTCTTCTCAATAGCAGAGCGTAATCATTTCTACAGAAAGGGCATTTCTTCCAGGATATCATTCTAATATAAAATTTCCTATCAGATAACCCTAGCAGCTGTCCTGACCTGGATTTTCCTGACTGCTTTGTGTCAGCGTGGGAGGGAACACACAGAAACTCACCTCGACAATCATCCGGGACAGACAAATTACAGAGAGTTAGGGATTACATTTTCAAAGTTGCAAGAAAAGGACTTTAAGATCCAAGTTCCCCTGAAATTATTTTGTATCTTGTTCCAGGGATATATCCCCAATATTCAATGAGCTTAAACATTTCCAGTAAGTATCTGAAAACAGACCATCTGGGATTCTCCTTTGTGACTTTCCTTTCCTTCCTTTCACCACACACTGCAGATATTCCACTCTGGAAGGAGTGAACAGGGCCACACCTGCAAGCCAGCCTCAGTGCCTGTCTGACCTTCCAACCCAAAATGTTAACACTCAACCAAGGATCTATCTTTTTTTTTCCATTGTCATGTTTGATATTTCTCAGTGATTCATCCTAGATGGGCACATCAGTCACATTCTGCTTTCAACTCTACTCAGATTCTTCACTTGAGAAGCAACTCTGTGAATCCTGCTGCTTTCACTCCCACCCCTGGCCATCTCTGGCTTTCTCCTGATATGCAGTGCCCTGCTTTCTTGCTGTCTGACCGAGGAACCAACTCGTATGCAGAAGACTTTGAAGAATTTGAGTGAAAAGATTTCTTTAAATAACCATGGCTAAGATAAGGAATGGCAAACAAGTGAGATTCGGGGTTTCCTGAGAGCTCAGTGGTGATGGGCTCATGCTTTGTCCTGCATTCCCTTAGATGCCCGTCACAAGTCTTCCATCCACTTCCTGGAAAGCAACCAACTGATTGTGTTCCAACTTTGCTATGGCCATAAACAATGACAGACTTGCCTTGTCTGGCACTGCTCTGCTGAGCCTTATCAGGATCCCATTGCAGCCCCTGAAGAAGAAAGCACCATCCTGCCTAATTCTTTGTACGTGGGCTGTAAATACCTGAAGATATGTTTTGTATGAGTGAGGTGTCATGGAGGCTATGACTTCCCTAGTATTGCTTCTGGCAGTCTCACACCAATTGCCCATAACTCACTTTGGCAAGCTGGCAGCTTCCAGCACCTGAAAGCTGAAAATAGGAAAGGGCATTTGCAGGGTGGTGATACGATGTGTGCTTGGCTTTAAAAAGGATCACAGACTTAAGGCCGTGGAGAGCAAAAAGGCATACCAGTATCACCATGGATATGTGACATTAAACAAACCACTTGTCATGATACACAGCTGACTACTTGCCAGATGAAACAGGATCTTATTATTATTCATTGTTTTGTCCTGCAAAACCTGCACACCAATGAGAAGGAAAAATCTCCAGAAAGGTACTGTAACTTTTCTGACCATCCCTGGCTGTATTGGAAGTTCTTGTTCAGCGGCAATTCCTAAACATCCACCTACTCACATGCATTTGTAGACCAAAAGGTGAAATCATGGTGGGCACCCTACTTAACTGCTGCAGGAAAGGGAGCGGCAGGATAAGGTAACTTCCTTGAAGTAACTCACACTTTTAAAGCTTCCTGTCGTCCCAGAGCTTTGATTTCATCCCTGTTGTCCCTCACAGCTGGGATGTCAGCCAGGTATTTTCCTGGGATCCCACGTGTGCCCAACCACCGCCACCTGCCCACGTCTTTGCTATGAATTGCACCAGCCACACAGGGACACTCATCCATCACCCCTCAGTGCATCCAGGAATCCAGCTCTGCCTCCATCCCAAGGAGAAACAAGGCAGAGCTAGCCGTCCTCTTGGTTTTGTAAGTCACTACAGCCAAGTAAGAACCTGGCCCACCCAAAAGGGAGCAAGACGACTGCCACATGGTCCGCATCTTGAAGCATCCCGTTTGCCCTCACCTGTGCCTCCCTACGGAGGCCCTCCTGCACCATGGTGCGTCTTCGCAAAGCACATGGAGCAGCAGAAACCCCGTCTCAGCCTACATGATGGCTGCTTTGACCTCAAATTCACAATTCTGTGTGCCGGGGAGGAGTGTCCTGCCTATCACTGTCCTCTCTGTGTGCCGTAGACAGCTGAGAGAAGAAAAACAAACATGGAAAGCAGAAAGCCAGGCTAAGGCACTGTGGAAAAGTGGGCCACCATCCAGCACTTCCCCGTGGCATGTCTCCCCCAGCCCCTCAGCTTTTCCGTGCTACTTCAGCATGGCTGCCCTTCAGAGAGGAGCTGGAGGATCTGGAGCAAAAGGCAGGAGCGCTGGCCTCGGGGGTGGGGGCGACTTGGATACGCGTGGCCCTTGCCGGGGCTGTGCGGCGCGGCAGGGCTCTGCCGGGCAGGAGGAGCGGTAGGGGACGTGCCCAGGGCGATTGCCCGTGCAAAGCGTGTGCCCACCCGCACTCCGCATGTTCTGTTTTTCTTTGCCATTCCAAGGAAAACAATCGTAAATAACGGTAATAAACCCCACCACGCCGGCCAAGGCCAAGAGTGGGTGGGCACTCGCCCTGCACAGCCCGAGTGGCAGTGGGGAAAAAACAAGAGATGGAAGGACGTAGGAAGTGAGGAGCGTGCCGGTATCCCCACACAAACCTCCCGCATGCGGCGCCCGTGTTTGTGGAAAAAGGTGGATTTCGGATCTCGCCTCCGGGAGAGGCGCCGGCCCCAAGGGCGCCCACGCGGGTTCTAGGGCCTCACGCCGGCGGATCCGGGCACCTGCACCGCGGCGGCGCCGGAGGGACGGACTCGCCCTGCCCGGGCAGTGCTGCAGGAGCGCTCAGCCCCACGCGTGTCTGCGGCCGCCGCGCCGCAGCGACACGAGCGGACGGGGCTCAAGGGGCAGCGGCGATGCCTGGGCGCAGGGCCGGACGGGGCCGTGGGAGGCGGGAGAGCGGCCGCGGGGTGCGCGGGGTGCCGCTCCTGCCGCCCCGCCGCGGAGCCCCGCTTTGTTCCCGGGGGTGGCGCTGAGCGGGGCGCGCAGCGCT
>VZRN01004349.1:887162-917917 GCA_013397935.1 Dasyornis broadbenti
CCTTTGAAGGAGAAAAAGAAAGAAGCCGGGAGGTGAGTGCGGCGGTTCTCGTGGCTGGTGCCGGGTGTCCCTTTTGTGTGCAACAGGAAAAACGTGACTGTATAAACACGCGAGGAAAGGTGTTTCTCAGCTGCCTGGCTTCACGTACTTATCTGTGCATTACCGTATTTTTACCAAAATAATTGGGACTTAATTCCAAAAGTTGCTGACAGCGGCTAGGTGGGACTTGCCAATTCTTTGCTTGTTCCTCGCAAGTTAGCCAGAGTGCCGTGGGAATCCGCTGCCTTCGCGGGCGAAGCCGGGGGGCTCGGGAGCCTCCGGAGCGTGCGGGGAGGCGGTGGCCGAATGCGACGCTCCCCGCCGATAGGTATGCCCGAATTGGAGTGGAAAGGCGTGCTGCCCGCCGGATTAGCGGAGGGGACCGGGATTTTCATTCCGCGGGCTCCCGTTTTATTTTTTCCTTTGTACTCCATGGTGGAACCACGGTAGATTTTTGGGAGCTTGGTGGTTTTGTTTTTTTATTTTTCCCCCTCCACCGAGAAGGAGAGAGGACTGCAGGACCAGCGAAGTAATTTCTGCCAGGGCCAGGCAGATGCAGCTGGTCCGAGAGAGGGCGGGTGGATGTCCGAGGAGGGTATATTTTCTTAATGTATTCACACGCTAACTTTCCAGGTGAGCCATGGCAGACCACATGATGGCCATGAACCACGGGCGATTCCCCGACGGATCCGGAGGGCTCCACCACCACCCTGCACATCGGATGGGCATGGGGCAGTTTCCCACCCCCCATCACCACCACCAGCAGCAGCAGCCGCCGCAGCAGCACGCCTTCAGCGCCCTGATGGGCGACCATATACATTACGGAGCTGGGAGTATGAACGCGAGCAGTGGGGTGAGGCACGCCATGGGGCCGGGCAGCGTGAGCGGAGGGCACCCGGCCGGCAGCATGCCGCCCCCCGCCCGCTTCAGCGGCTCCCAGTTCATGCCCCCCCCCGTCGCCAGCCCGGGAGGGCAGCTGAGCGCCAGCATGCAGCTCCAGAAGCTGAACAACCAGTACTTCAGCCACCACCCCTACCCCCACAGCCACTACATGCCGGACTTGCACCCCGGTAGCCACCAGCTGAACGGCGGCAGCCAGCAGCATTTCAGGGACTGCAACCCCAAGCACGGCGGCGGCGGCGGCAGCGGCTTGCCGCCCGCCGTCCCCCACGTCCCCGCGGCAATGCTGCCGCCCAATGTCATAGACACGGACTTCATCGACGAGGAGGTCCTCATGTCCTTAGTCATCGAAATGGGGCTGGATCGCATCAAGGAGCTTCCCGAGCTGTGGTTGGGACAGAACGAGTTTGACTTCATGACAGACTTCGTTTGCAAACAGCAGCCCAGCAGGGTGAGCTGCTGATTCATTTAAAACAAACAAAGGACTTTTATCGGTGCGAATGAAAACATTCCCCTAGACACGGTGTCTCACTTTTCAGGGCTTGAAAAGGTGAGAATCTGGAAAGCAGAGCCAACTATGCGCTTGTATAATTTTTTTTTTTTTTTAAATCGCGGCCACCTTTTTTTTTCTTTTTTTTTTTTCTGTAGCTTTGTCACTCACTTCCCCTCCTGTAGAAATAATATCTAGCGAACTCTGCCTTTTTATGTTGGTTGCCCCAATCCCGACCTCCCTCTCTTAATTTTCTACAGTAACGTGCCCATAATTCCCACAGTGCCGAACTGTTAGATATTAATCTTGGCAAATTGCTTAATCTTGTGGATTTTGTAAACGATGATTTCCAATGACTTGAACTGCATTCAAATTCTGAGTGAACAGGGAAAAAAAATTGCATTAGTTGGTTGCATGAACTTTGAAGGGCAGATACTACTGCACAAAAGCTGCCATCTTGCTTAATTTTTAACTATGCATTGCAGTACAGACTAATTTTTTTTTTTTTCTCAATACGCTAAACTGGAAGCTTAACAGATGTGGGCCAAACCTTTCCAGATCAGGAAAAGTAATACTGTTACTTAAAAAGTCTGCTACCCATTCCCCCTCCCCCATATGTACAGACAATAATATGGTGTGGATGGAATGTTGACTAGTGGCAAACATTTCACAGATTTTTTTTTTGTTTGTTTGTTTGTTTGTTTTTTTATTTTGTTTCTGTCTTCAGCGTTTTGACACTGTGCTAATATAGTTTATTCAGTACATGAAAAGATACTACTGTGTTGAAAGCTTTTCAGGAAATTTTGACAGTATTTTTGTACAAAACATTTTTTTGAGAAAATATTGTTAATTTATTCTATTTTAATTTGCCAATGTCAATAAAAAGTTAAGAAATGCTTTAGTTTTTCTAGAAGTCATTTACCAGTATTTTTCTTCAAAACTCTTCCCCACTGTCCCTGGTAAGTAGAACATCTATCTGTACAACCGTGTTGGTGTGCAAAAAGACATTCCAAAATAGAAGTACACTACACCCATATATATATCATGGTGAACTCGGTAGGTGAGTGGGATTTGAACATACTTACAGCATAAAGCCTCATGCGTTACATTGTAATATGCCTGTCAGTGTGGTTTTCTGAAAAATAAAGTTGCCAAGGGCGCAACTTTTTTTGTGAATTGCCAACATACTTGCTTTAAATGTAGTTGTCCAGAGTTATGATGCATAAAGTATTTATTATATTTATCTATTAAACTTGTAATTTTATAAATCTGCTTTCATTTATATAGTAGACTTTGTTCTTTTGTATATTTATTATCTAACCTGGAAAAGCTATGTAAAAAGTATTCGTAATGTGGGAAGGGAGGGTGGTGGGTGTCACCCTCTGCCTCTCTCACCTCACAGGGTTAACACAGGAGATTGCTGCATCAATCCAGATCTGCATGACACTGGCACCGCTTTCGTTTCATTTCCAGTGACTTAGAAGAAGGGAAATATATCCTTGAAATTATTCCACAGTGGGACATGTCTGACTCCTCTCTCCGAGAAATTGCTACCAACTGAAGCCACTGACACAAATCCATAAAGGTCTACTTAAAATATTTCAGAGAAAAATGCCCATTATTTTAAGGCAGCTGACATTTAGTGTCAACTGTTGCTGCCTTCTGCCCTCATTTGGCCTTTGGCAAAGCTCCTGCACAAGTTACTAGTTTGGTGAGGGCTGTGGGATCAGGACCCTAATAATACATGTAATCCTGTTTAGCCATGCTTCCCAAGTTTGATAGAGGATCTGTACCACCATGCTTTCTTTTTGCTTACTTTTTAATCCATGTCTTCTGAATTAGAAAGAAAAACAGCATGGTGGATGTAGTTAAATTTTAAACCTGGTCACGTAAACAGGAGGATATCACCACACAATGGGAGTGTAAATGGCAGTGTTTTGAATCAAGCTGGGAAATTAAACTGATTATTTTTTCTAAGATTGTCCCAGATAGTGCGAAAAGTGATACTTCTTTGCCTTACAGACATGAAGCAGCTAATACATGTATGAATGTTTAAAAAAAAAAGTATATATTAAAGTATTAGAAAAGGTAGAAAGAAGAAAGTGTATGCTGCTGGGAAAAATTGAGATGACAAAACACACTCTGCAGGCAGTGACAGTCCATTCCTAGAAAACTCTCAATACCAAGAATTTTAAAAAAGCAGCCTTCTGGTTTCAGCCAGTGATTGCTAGCGCTTTGTTACAGTAAATTTTACATCAAATGACAGCAAATCATAACTTACCAGCTCACCAATAACGTAACAATTGTGTTTAGAAGAATACAGCTGTAGTTTTAACAGCCATTGCCCAATTTGCCACTATATAAATCCTTTTTCCATTTTAAGGCTGTTTGATCTGCACACGTTTCATTGCCCTCTTCTGCTGGAGTTAGGGAGGGTGATTTTTCTGATTCTAATCAACTTCTTGTAAAACAGACTATCAAAGTATGTGCATACCAAATTGCATAGATGTTTAAAGCCTCGATGATCTTCTAAAACCAAAGGGAATACTCTCGCTTTAATGATAGGCACTTTTGCTTCATAAAGTTGGTTAAACAACAGATTCTTCACAGTTGAGACGTCACTACTTAAGTCTGTCAACATTAAATCCTTCCATGCAAGCTTTTCCTAGACTAGGCAGTTCCATGGGCACACTGGTAGAGTCTATTTGCATACAACTCCATATAAAACTGAGGGCTGCTGCCTCTGAGTAACAGCAGCTACTGAAAGCACTGGCTTTGGGCAAGGCATCACCAAGGGGTTTCATGATTTCTTAAAAGTACACCCTGGGGAAATTTGCCAAACAATCATATTGTCTACCTTGTCCCTTAATTTCTAATGAAGAGTCAGATCCCAGTGGATAGCACAACTGTGTAATTTTTTATTCATAATATCATCTACTGAGCAATATTGGGGGCCTGACCCTCATCTTGCTGACATGAACCCCTTGGCAATGCTCCCACTGGCTCCCATGGCTGAGGCAGTAACAGGCTTTCAAGCAGATTCTCTCTGTCCTCCACACTGCTTAGAAACAGACTGAAGTAATTTATTATTGGAACCCAGCGATTAGTGAAGGATGCACAGCGACCCAGTTCTCCAGCTCCTCACGAAGGACACTGCCGTCTCGCGTCCCGCTAAGTTGCTGTCAGTACAGGAAACTTGACCTCTGTACTTTGGCTGTTTTTCAAGAACTTCCAACATGGTACATGAGATCTGCTCCTCTTTAAGCCACGGCCATAAATAGACGCGCTGCTTTATTTGGAAGGCAGATCAACCCTAAGCCGGCCCGCCACTCAAGGCGCGCTCTGTGGGAAATTAGGCGCCGATTAGCGCCGTCCTCGTCCTGCTTCCCCGGGAGTCAAGAACTCACGGATGGGCGCCGGCGCCGCAGGAGGAGCAGCTGCCCCTTCACCGAGGGGCTCGGCCGCTGCCCGTGGGCGCTGTAGGAACTCCGGTCCGGCCCGGCCCGGCCGCCTCAGACACCTGCGCGGGGCGGCCGGCGGCGTCAGGGCGCCCCCCGGTGGCGGCCGCGCTCTCCGCCGCCGCCCGCTGAGGGCGCGGGGGGCGAGGGGCCGAGAGCCGCCCCCGGGCCGGGAACCTCCGTCCTCGGCGGGGCCAGGAGCTGTGCGGGGCCAGGAGCTCGCAACGAGGCGTGCCGGGGGCACAGGAGGGGCACGGCTCTCAGCGAGGGCAGCCGGCCGAGTGCTCGTCACCGCCCTGGCCAAGAGGCCCTTGGAGAGCCATGCCGGGAGCGCCGTGCCGGGAAAAGCCGTGGAGGGAGAGCCGTGCCCGGCCGACCCTGCCCAGCATCCGGCCCGAGGGGGCTGCGGGCCCTCCCGAAATTTCTCGGCGTGGATTTAGAGAAGAACCACACAGACCTTGTGAAAACATGCCTGTTGGTCTTAGGTTTTATTTAAAAAAAAAAAAAAAAAAAAAAAAAAAAAAAAGGTGAAAAAAAAGAGTTAAAAAAAAAAAAAGTTATATAAACAAGGATTATCCCCTGCTTATCTTGTCTTGCTAGGGGGATTGGAAAATTCCAACATCTGGATTTGCGGAGTTCCTTTCATTTGTTTCATTTTTTAGTCACTCTTCTTTTTTTTTTACTTTTTCTCCAGGGAGATGTTTTCCACACTTGGTTGGATACAAAGTCCTATGGATCTTTGGTGTTCAGCCAAAAGCCTATGCCTGTGGAGCCCCACAGAAAATGCTTCATCACAGCGTAGGTGACTTCTGCATTAACAAGAGTTATCCTGGTCCTCCCTTGTTCCTACCCTGTTCCTCCTGCCCTCTGCCTCTGCTGCCTCCTGGATGCATGGCACACCAGGGCTTAACGTGTGAGCTGGTACCCAAGAAGTCAATACACCTTTTTGTCAGAAATCCCAGCAAAATCGGGGACGGGGCACAGGCATTGAGTGGACAGAAATGAAGTCAGAAAAAGCAGTTCTTGTCCCTGACCCTACAGCTGTTCTTTTTGAAGCCTTCATTTCTTCAAAAATACTGCGGGTTTACTGCAGACAGGAATAAGAAATGCCAGTGTTACAAATCTGGGCTACACACACCGACCTTAACCTGATCTATTTCTGTGTTATCACTCATAGGGATAGCAGTGTGAACAAGGACTAGGTAACATTGACAGGAGCTGATTAAATGATAAGACAAAGTATTTTTTAAATAGTCTGGCAGATATATTTGTCAGATAACACTGCATGTGCAATAAAACTCAGATGAGGAATCAGAGGAATTTGGAACCCAAGGCAACAGCATTTTCTTGGGATTTCATGTATTCTAAGTGCATCATTTTGTCAGTACAGAGGAGGTGTTTTACATAGTTTATGAAAATATATTTACACATTTCAATATGGTGTCACTATTGTGCTCACGCGCAAGATAAAGCTGAGTCTCAGTAACTGCAACAATAACGAGATACATCAAATGACTGAACAGATGAGCTGCTGTTATGGTAGGTTCTCTGTTATTCTCTTTGCCTCATTTTAGAAAAAAATTTGCAACACCAGGTTTTTAATAGAGTTGGTTCAGTCCTTCTCCATCTGCCGTGCCTTTCCCCCTCTTAAAAAATTACAGAGGGCCAATTTGATCATAGGCCTGAAACAGATTTTAAAATACTTATTTACCATATTAAAAACAAACAAAACATTTTCCACCTTATCGGGCTTTGTGAAATGCTAACCATTTTTCACACCTTTTTCTTTCACTGGGCCATTTTGTTATCTCTCTCTATTGGACTGTTCATTTGGCAACATATTACCTGTTCTATAAGCAATAAAGTAAAATAAAAGAAACTTTCAGAATCATCAACTTCCTAAGACTGTGGCTGAAGTTATTAGTGTGAGTACACAGCATTTCTTAAGCTCAAAAACTAATTATTCAGCAGACACTCATTTGCAATAAGATACTGAGGGCAGTTTTGACCAAGAGCCTTCTAAGAAATGGCCTGTGAGTTTTCTGCTGCAGGCTGCTTTACTAGCACTAGTGCACTGTGCAGGCAAGGGGGAAGTTTCTGAAAGTATATAAAATGTCTTATCTGCTGCTATTCAAACACAAGTAACACAGAGTATTTCAGATTTCACTCTCTCTCCCTGCCAGGATAAGTATTTAAAGGCTTGATACTCAAAATCTTTTCTGTTTACTTCAAGCTACATTATTTGGTCTAATAAGTGATATTATCTCTGTCTAAAAACCTCATATGGTTATGTCCTCCATCAACTGTGTATGAAGTAGAGTATGTATTTGAAGGCAGAAATGAATTCCTGGGATTTTCCAATGATGGGAAAAGACACCAAGCTTCTGCACACATCTGCTTTGTACAGAAACTAAATAGTTATATTTTAGGTTGCTTATAGGATTATACAGGTTATATAGTTATATTTTGGGTTGCTTATCAGCAGGCTGCACTAATGGTAATGTGTGATCCAACAAGGAGATGAACGACAAGGTTCAAATACAGGTATGGGGATGAATATAAAGTCTTTCTATGTAGAAGGCAGAAAAAAATTAGTTATGACCATCACAGAGAAAGTTTTAGGGAAAGGGTCTGAAGACCAGTAAATCTTTAACCAGATGCTATGAACAGGTGCTTATCAGTGGAGTGGTCGGGACAGGTTGGTTTTGCTCATCATGCCTGATGGGGCACAACACTGCATGCCAGAAGAGTGGAGAATTCGAGAAAACATGAGGTGTTAACCTTCTTCATGGACCATTATTTACAAGAAAAACCTGAATTTTCTTCGGTGAATGTAAGTGGGCAAAGCTGCTGTTGGATGGAGCCAATGAAGCCTGCAGTTCGGAGCACCAGCTTATCTGCACTTCAGGGCGGACACAGTGTCCTTGCACCTGGAATGTAAGTAGGGAGCAGTCCCATTCCCATCAGTAGTCACGCTGGAAACTGTTGTAGCCAAAACATGGGCCTGAAGCCTGTGCTCAGTCCTGCGTCTAAAACTTACCTTCTCTCTTCTTAAATCCCTTGTAATACACTATCTCACCTTCATCGGGTGGGATTCTTTCAGTGGCCAGGAAGCACCACAGCCCTTGTGCTTCCTCATGTTCTCACTCCAGTTTAATCAGGGCAAATGTAACCACTGAAAGTATTTGGGGCAGCAGCGGGTTTGCTTTGGGATGCACAGTCAGCCAGTGTGGTGCGTTATTGCAGCTGTGCCCTGGGATGGTAGGGGAGGGTGACAGCTGCTCTGTCACAAGTCACCTTGTGTGTGACTTTGCCCTATAAGGAGAAGAGCAACCTCTGACAGGCATCTTGCCCCATTCCTGGCTCCACAGAGAGCGACCTGCTGCAGGGAAGCCCGCCATCCCATCGCCTCACTTCTTGATCTCTGTCTGAGCTGTTGCCTTTTGAGACCTTGCCTGACATTTCATTCAACAATTTACATGAAAGATGCCAATGCACAGATAATCACACAGACTTTTACAAGGAGCTGTTTAAATTGTTGATACTTACTTGGAGGTGCTTAGTTTCAATTCACAGTTTCTATATTGAAGCAGTAGTTATTTACCACGACAGATAAAGCCTCACTGTCAGTGCTGTGGAGAGGCTGCAGTACTGGGAGCTTGTAGCTAGGTGTAGCTGAAGCCCTGCCTTTCTTATTGATTAACGTATTTAAAAGAGCAACCTTTTAATTTGATTTATCGTATACATTTTAACTGAATGAATGTAGTCAGAATGAATAGTGATGGATGCTTATGGAGTAGAGCCTTTACCTAATGCAAGAATTGCGTCTTGCCAATTCCACAACACCTTCACCAAAATTAGATTAATACACACAGCGACTCTACTCAACTGATTCTTCTAGCCCAGACCTCTTAGTCCAGGGGTCTTTTTGACACGTCTTTTTTACATGTAAATATTGCAAGCAACAAAGTCCTCTGTTAGAGGGCTGTGTGGTTTTCGTCCAAGCTCTGTTACCAAGGTCTGTGTTTAATGGACAAGATTGGCTTTACAGGAGCCAGTGAAGCAGAGCACTTCTAAATTCCAAAGCTGAGCTCTCAGTATTTTGGCCTAAGGAAGGAAAGGAAACTACTATTCTTCATTGCTTCTCCTTCAGATCTCTCCAGCTCTTACTGTACATAACAGCTTTGCCCTGAATGGTATTCTCATAACTGTGATTGAAGATAAGGTAAAGTTCAGGAGGTACATTCTATTCTATTCTCCCTCTTTTGTTTTTTGTGGAGTTGTTTGTTTGTGATTTTGGTTTTTTGTTTTGTGGTTTTGATTTTGTTTTTTGGGGGTTTTATGGTTAACTATCAAAAGACAGTGGTCTTGAATTGTGAAGATAAACAAGACTTAGCTTTATTTTTCACCTGTGATTTTTCCAGATAAGCTTTTTAACCAAAATCTAGATCAATGAACTTTGGGTCCAGTTCTGACCTAGGTAACTGCTTGGCCAGTGAAGTCCAAGTCAAACATCAAGGCCTGACTGATGGCTTAGCCAGCATAGCCATAGCTTTGGGATCCCTTTTGGAATGCAGGCAGTACTTTATGCCAAAATTGCATTGCATATTCTAAGTCTAATGCAGTTACTTCAGCTCCCCTAAGTCATCCCACCAGAACCAGTGGGCCTAAAAGTGCTCAGAACACATTACTCATTTTAGGAGGACTATATGTTGCTTGGTCAGCGTACACCATAGTGGTGTACATTAGTTCTGGGTCTTTTAAGTTCTTGAGAGTCTGGAGTGGTGTTGCTGAAGATTTTTCTTGCTTGATCAAGTTAAAGTGTTGCATGAGCACAGCACTGCAGATGCAGACATGAACCATCCTCTGCAGCTCCAACACCTCGTGAACAGTGGTAATTTCAGATTGGATTACATCAGAATTCACAATCACTATGATGACTGAGTCTATCTAAAGTCCTTATTAACTTAATTCAAATATAGTATCACATATTTGAGTATACTTAGAGTGCTGTTTGGGTCAGCAATGGATTAGAGTATGTTCTGATCCGTACTTTACTCTCACTTATTGGGGTTTACTACTGTTAAAATCATTCTGATAAAGAATTGCTGGGACCTTCTGATTACTCTTTTTTTCCTCAGCCTAAAGTGATATCACTTGAAAATGTCATCTTTCTTAGTTTTGTGGGTTTTTGTATCACCCTCATAGGAGGTGGCCTTTAACTACTGAAAAGGAAAAGAAGATAGATGGAAATGTGATTGACTAACATTTTCCTAATTTTTTTCATCCCCCACAAAAATGAGCAGCTCCAAAGTGCTTGTTCAGTGGCTTTGGCCAGCCTCTTTCATTGTGGGGACATTGTATGTTGCTTTTTAAGGAAGCTTAAGTACATTCATGTATCACTTTCATGTACGTCACATCTTAGTGGTATAGACATTTTTGTTTTTCTGGTTCTGCTAAAACAGTGAAGACATAGGTGTATATAATATTTAACATCCAAACCAATTCACTCTGCCAGTAAAGCATCCATTGTTATCAGGGAGATTTTGTACTTTCCTTTAGAAAGGCAAGTTGCCCGCTTATACCTGCTTGTGCCAAGAGTTACTGGATTCATGACTGCTCAGCGTTTGTTGCCTGAGATGGGTGATTACGCTGAAATGCTGCAGATCTTTCTTCTTCTGCTTTGTTGATGAAGGTTTCCTGAAGATTGATCAACTGTGGGTATCTTTGACACCTGACAGTCTAGAAAGGAACAGGGTGATGGAACAGGACTTTGATAGAGCCTCACAAGGACCCAGCTAGTTGAACATTAGTTGGAGACATAAAAGAAAAGAGAATACAGGGAAAACCAGACTTTAAAGAGCTATATTTTCTCCTTGCTAGCTGTTGGCTGGCACATAGAAGGTTTCTGGAGGCCTTACTGACTGGTGTGCCCTGCAATAGCTTTTCCTCTTTGTGACTGGCAAATAAGTGAGAAAGGGTAGGACTGAAGACTGCCTCTATTTTTTTTTTCTAATTTGTGACTGGTGAAAGAGTCCACAGTCTTATGAATGGGGACTGTCCTTCTTGCCTGCTCTGCTAGCTGAACTCCTAGAGAAAAAAGATTATGGCACAGAAGCCAACACTGAAAAACCTGGAGGGGCAACCAGACAGTAGGAGCCTGCTGTGCCAGGGAAGCACAAGCAGACAACAGAATGGTGGCTCTGGGTGACTTACTCACCAGCTATCTTACAAGACAAGGAAGACAGGTGAGAGACCTAATGATGAGGGAGGAAAACAAACTGAGAAAAGGCAATATTTATTAGTCATTAGAATAATAATGTTACAGTCCTGGGATTTTATTTACATTCTCCTTTGTGGGTTGTCATAGTCACAACCTCTGAAATTTCTCAGAGATCTCACAGATGTTTTCTGAATTTCATGAAAACTGGAATTGCAGATTTCCATGGTCAGGTGGATTACAGTTCCTTTGTATAGGAATAGATTAGACTGTTAACATTTAGGCCGTCTAATCCTATATTTACCTAACTTAGCTCTCCTTTGTTATAAACTGCAAGTTTTAGAACATCTTTACTCAAGCTGACTAGACAGGTTGTATGAATTTGACAATCCGTATAAACACTTTGCAAGTGAAGGCACACACAAAGCACACAAAGACACAGAACATTTTTGTGAGGTGGACCTCCCTTTCACTCTAAGCATGCAACTCAGGTCTTCATGTATAAAGTAAGCATGCCACAATTAGAAAAGTAGAAAAGAATCTGAGCACATCTTCTTCCCATCTGCATGACCTTGGGCATATCGTTATTTATTGTGCATTAACATGTAACACTTTATGTCTCAGTTTACCCTTTCAAATAATGAGTACAATGTGCTTTTTGCAGTTCACTGCTGCTTGATGTTGAAGTTACTTAATTGGTTCTATTACAAGCTTGCATGCAAGCTACTACACAACTGGAAAACACTGGAAACCACAGAAGTAAACAGTAACTAGTGATGTATCTTGCAATGCTGTAGAAACACAGACAATATTACAGATTGGCTGGTGATGAGTTTCTGAGTGAACCAGAATTGTTCTCTCTGATTCCAAGTGGGGGGCTAAATAGTTAATTTTCTTCGCTTAGTTCAACAATTCCCCATTCTTCAAATAGTTTGAGAGTCTCAAATTACATAACTGCTCTAAGGCTATTGAGAAGCACTGAGATCTGACCCATCCTCTCCTTTAGAATGCTGGTAGAGGAAAAACAGTCTTTAAATTCATAGTAATAGACTTTTGGAGACACATCTGAAGGTACCTAAGGCTAATTATTATGCATATATCTCTCTGTGTACTCCTATTCAGATCCAGGATCTAAATTAGAGACCAAATTGCCTTTCTTAATTAATATGACTTGCATAGGCTTTTTATGTACACAAAATGAAGATTTACTATATTCTAACAAGTTGGTGGCATTGGTGCCACCTCTTGTATTTGTCTTTCAGCTTAGTAAAATATGAAGTTCACTCTCACCTGGTCTTTTCTTTATTCATCCTATCATCTCCTGGGTTTTATTGTCTTCTTTATTCATTTGGTCCCACAAACATTGTTATGTTTAATAATGTGCTTCTACATAGACAGCTAGAAAACCCTTATAGAAAATCCAATTGACACCATTTCGCAGTCCTGATCTGCCAATGCCAATATAGCTCTTGCATCCTTTTGTGTTTTCCATGTAGTGATTCTCTTTCCATGCATGCCTTAAAATAGGTCATTGGTGTTTACATCAGCAGCAGTTTTAGACATCACACAGCAGTGCTGCCAGTTCTGCTGATCACGGGATCATTCCTTCTCAACTAACGGTTCATCATCCACCCTGTCATTATCCTATAAAATAAGATCCTCATTAGGACTCATTTCACCATCACTGTCTCTTATTTCCCCACTTCTTTCTACAGATCTTTGTCTTTCACCTCAAATGTTCCCCTAATTTCCAAGCATCATTTCAGTGTTATCTCAAGCTGTGTCATTTTCATTGTGTCAGGTCTTAATCTTTCCTCCAGTAGTCCTAGACAGGTTAGTCATAACCTCAGTGTTTTTCAGCCACCTGCCCCCCTCAGCTTCCTTATGATTATCAGCAGAATTTTGATCTTTTCTTTTCCAGAGAAAGATACTTGGCTCCAATTATGAGATGCTTTTCTGCCCATGTACAGCCCATACAGCTGAGAGATTCAAGCCTTCAATTTCTAATTTGCTTTATTCTCTGTGCTGCTTACAAGCAGGTGCTGTTTGGGAAATCAATGACAGCTCCACACACGAAGCAGCTGCAGGACTGAGCCTTTAATGAGTCTTTTCCATTTCTCATTTTTATAAGCCAGTTCTAGCAGCAATCTAAAATAAATGATACATATTGATAATGAAACTGATGCAAGTGAACATTACTAGCAAATGGAAGGATTTAGAAAAGGGAGGAAAAGACAAAGAAATTACCTTTTACAAAGCAAGTCAGTTTACATTATCATACCAGAATAGATAATTTCTTCTCTACAACTCACCCTTCACTAACATACCATTGGCATTTAAAGGATTTCCCAAGTACATTTGATGTATGATTTACAGCGTGATCACATCTGAATTGGGCCCAGAGATTTCTCCTGGCAGGTTCAGAAAATATCTGGGGTTGATGGTTGACTTGGCCCAACTCTGTTCTCACAGTGTGTTGGTAGAAGATCATTTCAAGCTAGAAGAGTATAATTTTAAAATGAAATTATTTTACAGAAATAGATTGTTTCAGGATTCAGTACCTTTTTGAAATTTCATGCTAGATTTGTGCTCACTTATAGTGGTGTAAATCAGCAGTAACTTCACTGCAGTACCAGAATAACTGGAAACAACTAATACTGCTCTTTCCCTTCCCAATAAATTACCTTTATATATTGGAGAAGAGTTATTTTCAAACTGCTGATATGCATTCAGGTGTGACTACATGCCTCACCTGAGGGTTTTCTTTACCTTTTGTGTGATTTTTCAAGTGGAGCTATTCTCAACTCCGCCAAATTCTCCAAGTAGCACATAGCATAATGTATTTATGTAGAGTCTGTCTCTTGGGTGGGCTGAAGTGGTGGAAATTGCCCGGAGAAAATTGAAACCCTGATAATTGATTTTGCTAGCTCTTAAATTTTCAAAAGACTTGAATCTTTCCAAGAATAAATCAAAAACTGTTCAGTAGCAGACCATGGGGATTCCCTCCAGATTCTTGCAGTGGTTTCCTCGCTAAAATGCAGAAATTATATTCTTAGTGATGTAGATTAAGAATTAAATTATTTGCTTAAAATAGTTAAGTATGTTGCCTATTGGGGTTTTCTGTGTCAGCTAATTTGGCTGCATTATTAAGTGCCATTGGTAGCCAGGATTTTTGAGCTATGGAAGAAAAAAGTGTGGCAAACCCTTCAGGCCATAAAATCTTATTAGAAGGCGAATCATAACCTTCCAACCCTTTTGAGATTGATGTGGAGCGAGGAAATCTGTAGAAAATTGATACAGTGTGGAATGCAAATATATTACTCTCCCATCCCTCTCTTTTTTTACATTAACACAGGACTAAACAGGAGAGAAACTATTCACAAGAGACCACCGTGGAAAATGTCCTATTGGTCCAGGTCTTTATGACATTTCTATAGAAGTAAATTAAACCCAGTGGAGATTGGTCTTGACAAACTTTTCACTGGAATATCATACGACTCTCACAGCACTGGTTTAGTTGTAGGTGCCAATGGTAGAAAAACGCTGCCAGATTCAGCAAGCTTCTGACTTCTGGACCACTGCTCACATGTAACTATGCTTCTGTGTCTCAAGACCCGTTATGAGGGCGCTTTCTAAATTCGTATTATATGTTTTATAAGCCCTTCTGAATTCTTCATCAACACTAGTTTCATTATATATTTTACATGCCTGCTTGTTACTGTATATTATCATGTCGTAAGTATTTAACATTATTATGTAATGACATAAGTATATTATAGTCATATTTAAACAGAACAGATCAACTTTATTTCATAGAGTCATAGAATGGTTTGGGTTGTAAGGGACCATCTAGTTCCAACCTCCCTGCCACAGGCAGGGACACCTTCCACTCAATTAGGTTGCTGAAAACCCCATCCAGCCTGGCCTTGAGCACTTCCAGGAATGGGGCATTTACAGCTTCTCTGAGCAACCTGTTCCAATGCCTCACCAACTTCACAGTAAAGAATTTCTTCCTCATATCTTATCTAAGTCTACTATCTCTCAGTTTGAAGCAATTGCTCCTTGTCCTATCACTGTCTGTCCATGTAAAAAGTCACTCTCCCTCATTTTTATAAGCTTCCTTTAAGTACTGGTAGGCTGCTAAAAGTTTTCCCCAGACCTTCCCTTCTCCAGGCTGAACAACCCCAACTCTCCCAGTATTTTATTATACGAGAGGTGCTCCCACATTTTTGTGTCCCTGCTCTGGACTAGCTCCAACAAGTCTGCATGTTTCTTGTGCTGAGAACCCCAGAGCTGGACAGGTGGGGTCCCACGAGGGCAGAGCAGAGGAGGAGAATGACCTCCCTTGAACTGCTGGCCATGCTGCTTTTGATGCAGCCCAGGATGTGTTTGGCCTTCCAATGATGTTTCTAACATGATTGACTGAAATAGTGGTATAACAGGAAATGGTTCTGCCCAAGCACGCTATAATTTGAAAAACCTGTATCTGTTAAAAAATAAACCAAAAACTGTTCAGGAAGAAAGCTGTGAAAAACTCACTCAGATTATTAGAGAAGTTCCTGCATATGAATTAAAAAATGATATTCTCACTGATACAGATCTGGCACTGAAGTAGCAGACCATGTCAGTCCACTGAAATCTGCATCACTGTGTATGACAGGACCGGGAATGCTAGTCTCCAAATTTTCTTCTGCTGCTGGCAAGCAGGGTCTCATGGAGCAGAGCAGCTACAAGTTGCAGAAGGGTGCAGACAGCCCTTCCTTGCAGAAGGAAGAACCTCTGCAGCCTCTTTGCCTTCTGTCAAAACACTGGCCCATAGGACCAATCAGTCTGTATGGCTTCCAGGGAATGTTAGGGCTTCTGCAGAAACTGACCTTTTGTTTAGGTGGAAGAAGACCTAAGGCTTGCCATTGCCTGTTGTGAAAAAGAAACCCTCAAAACTTTTTCAAGTGGTTTTAACCAACACAGTATTGCCTTCAGATTCTGCATTTTTTAAAGCCCTTGAACATTTGAGAGGGAGACTCTAAACATGAACCATCGGTCTTTCACCTAAGTCATCACATGGGACACAGAAAGAACACACAAAAGTCCCAGAAGCAACATTAGTACTGGAGGGATTGAAGAGAGCAGGAAGCATGAGCAGGTGAGAGCTGAATGTTGCAGCTGTGGAGAATGGTTTAGGCAAAGAAGGGAAAAGGTATGTCAGAGAAAGCTAGGAAGAAAACCCAAAAGCTTCAATAACATTGACTTAATGATGAACTTGTCCTTCCATTTGGTAAGAACACATTTAATATTATATAGAGCAAATGATAAATATAGGTAAAATTGTTTTCCTCCCCTGAGAAGTCTATCCTTCAATAGATTTGTGCTGATGATGATTTTGTTTAATCCAGAAACAGACAGTTTCTTTGTGACATTCCCTATGACCTCCATGGAAATGCCACTGTGCAGCAAAGAGAGTGTAGGGTTATTTATATCCTCATAGCTGAACACACCTGTAAAATAAACTCAGCTTTGTTACTGCAAATTCTCAAGGAGTTATCTAGCATTGATGTGACGAAGGTACATTTCTCCTCTTTCTCACATATTAGAGAACGATTTCTTTCTCTTCCCCAAAACAGGGACATGAAATGCCTAAAACATTGCAAAAGCTGAAACCTCAGACACGGTGCAGGCTTCACAGCGAGCGTTCTCAGTCCACTCTCTCCTGAGCTGGCCAGATGTAACCATCCTAGCATGCAGAGTCCAGGTGCCAGTCAGCTGGTTGTCCTCAGTATGTAAATTGCCTGCATGGCAGTTTAAACACATTCCTCTGAATTTCTCCGAGTTTGTTTCCATTCCTAAGTGATTTCAATTCACAGCCCAAAACCCAGCAGATCCCTTTTAATCTTCTGAAGCTACACCCACGTACTCCCCACAAACTTAGGGATACTGATTTTATCTGCGTCTTTCTACTTCCTGACTGTACCAGAGACTGTTTTATTTACTTGCATATTTAGGAACAACTCAGAATGTATAGCTTTGTACTACTCATAGCTGATTTTTATAGTGATGACCACAACCGATTTCCTGTTACCAGTACACTCTGATGTCTCAGAGACATGACCAAGTTCCCAGTGCCCAGTGAATCCCAGTATGTCATTTGAGCTGTGATAAGGGTTTGTGTGCATGCTGTCAGGCTATTGCAAAAACGAGCTGACACGTAATAGCTTTAACCTCAGTGAAAGAGAGCAAAGCTAGACGTGTCTTGCCTTGTATTTGCCAAGGAGTGAGGAGGATATGCCAGAGTAACTTTCTGCAGCTTAGCTGTTACTTAGCTCCTTTGTAGTTCAGTTGTGCATTTTGATCTCAGAGCTGATTTTATTTCAAAAGAAAAATGAACAGGGGTCTGGAACAGGAGAATTCTTCAGTCAAATCAGGAGGAGCACAAAGAGCCCATACAAACACTCTTACCTTCACTGGTATTCTGATCTCTCATACTGCCTTGTCACAAACAGCCCCAGAGCTTTATCTTCTCTCAAAACACGTCCAGCCAATTTCCAACCCTCTCCAAAAGATTTGCTGCAGAAGCCCCTGACCTTGCAAGCTCACTCCTTTTCTTATCACTAAATCTGTGACTTCCTTAGGAACACTAGCAAGCCACCAGCAGTGTCTGAAAAAAATTGGAAGAACTGATTTTCCCTTAAGCCATACATCCCCAAATTATAAGAATTGCCTTTTCCAAGTAGAGAAATAAGACTAATGAGAAACCATCCCAAGTGTGAACTTTTCTCCCCACTGTCTCCAGGCAAGACTTTTAGTCCTCTCCAGTAAAAGTCTGAGATGCTGTTAACATATGGGCTATTTCTTGATACTGAGCTGCCCAGTACTGCTTTCTCTGACATCCCTTGTAAATCAGGCACAAAGCATTTCTGGTTTCCTCTATTGCCATGGTTCAGTTTGAAGGCTTACTCCAAATCATTGTAGTATACATTTGTTTTGCCACCTATTGTTGTTCTGAGCCTTACTGTTTTTCACTGGAGACCAAGTCCCATTTCTCTTCTCATAGCCCTGGCTGTCACTTTCCAGTACCAGGCTATCATTTCTCCATTGTTTGCATATCTGTGCATTAAACTGACCTAAATCTCGTTCTCGGGAGTGGGTAGCAGATGGTGCTTAGGTGATATGGTATCTCAAGATGGTGCTTGAGTGGCTTGTGGGTCACAGAAATGGGAAATGCTGTTGCTCAGCATGCAGCTGAGCTCCCTGAGGAGCGCTCTGCTTGTTTGTATCAACAACTTTGGGCCAATGTGAGCCAGCATAGTAACATGCAGAGAGTAGATCAAGCAGATTATCTTGGCAGCGATATTTGTTTGGGAGCTGCCAGGATCAGGGGGGCAGCTGCACTGGTCACCTCCTTTAGCATTGCTGCTTTAATGGAGAAGCTGGTCAATTCAATGGAGGAGCACCATGGTGGCTGACACTGGAGCACTTGACCTGTGAGGAGAGGTTGGGTGTTCGGCCTGGAAAAGGGACGACTTTGGAGGAGATTAACAAGAAGATAGAGACAGGCTCTTTGTAGGAGTGCAAAGTGAGATGACAAGAGGCAATAGGCACAAGCTGGAACAGGGGAAGTTAAGCCTAGATATAAGAGAAACTTTTTCAGTTCTGTGACAGTCAGGCAGGTTAACAGGCTTCCCAGGGAGGTCATGCAGTCTCCATCCATGGAGGTTTTTAAGACTAATTTAAAGCCCTGAGAGACCTGGTCTGAGATCGCAGCTGAGCTTCCTTTGAGCAACAGCTTGGACTAAAGACATCCTGTGGTCTCTTCCAGCCAGTGAGTCTATGATTAAGAATCAGTCTGTTTTTAACAAATCCTGCCCAAATCCCAGGCTGCAAAGGGCAGCCATAGCTGGGAGTTCACATTGTGGAAATCCATCCCAGTCTTTGTGGTAGACACAAAAATTCGACCAAGTTCAATCAATCCATAGTGAATACAGACAAATTTCACACAGCACAATGCGTCAAGTCATTGAGAGATTAAGACTTAAATTTGAAGGGTAGCAGCTGTGTAAGTATCCTTCCTTTGTTTTCTCTCTTAGGGCTCAAGTCTGTAATCTCTTTGCTATCTCTGTCAGAGCAGGGAATAGCCAACATAGCTGCCTTACACTGCCAGCCCGCAGGCAGCTTCCCCCTGCGCCTATCAGAGACAGTCCCCTGCACAGTGCGCGCTCAGTCCCTGCACTGTTTGCTCCTCCTGTGTCATTCTGTCCTTCCCTCCTCACTTGGTCTTCCCATCCTTCTTCCCTCAGTGGCAGGATTACAGAACCAGTGTCCTGTTGCTCCCGTGCCATTGTCTGAGCTTTCTGCCTGACTTTTTTTCTCTGCTCAGCTCTTCTCTTTGCTCCGGTAAGTCTGATGAACTTGCTGTCACTGCTTGGTGGCATGGCACAAGGGCTTTAATGGAAGTAGTTGCCTTTGGGACTGTCAATCTGCATTTTCTAGGAATAGCTCTAGCAAAAGTCTGGGCACCGTGTGACAGCTGAGGAAAACAAGAAGGTATCCAAAGCTGTTGGTGAAAATAAGAAATGCTTCTCGTAAGAGCCATCAGAGAAATTTAAGAATACTTTTGTAGGGCTTGAGTTGAAGTGAGACTGGGGGCCATGGGTGGTCTGCTACAACAGTAAATGATCAAGACTCAGGTACCACGTGAGAGGTGAGGCAGGAGGCTTCAGAAAGCCTCCAAGTCTGGTTCTGAGCCTGTATGGAAACCTGCCATGAAACCTCCAAACTTTTGTTCAGTTTTGTACTAGAAAATTGTGTGTAAATCATAAAGCTATTCAAATGCAGTGTGTGGGCGATACAGCTGGTTTTATCACTGCTTTCTGAAGTAACACATAGGGCAGTGCCTAGACTGTAAGACGGTGCTTGTATTTTTCTGAAGGGTGATTGGAGCTACAATAGCAGAGGCCTTTCCAGAATTTAATGTTTGCTGCTTTGAGCTGTCACTGAAGACCAGTCTGGTGTTATGTAAAAATAAAAATTCAGATTTTATCAGCGTATGCTGGCTGGTGCAAATATGTGTAAAGCTTTGTTTTAAAGAAATGTGTATGTATATGAACTTTGAGCATAAAGTGCTAAATACCATTCCCCATTTTAGAAGAGCTTAAAATAGTTCCTGGCTGCAGAGCAGGTGCCATGTGTCCTGCTGAATAGATGGGGATGCAAAAGCTAAATATAGACCAGTCTGTAAACCCTCTAGAAGTGCAAGCTGCAAGAAGGAAATCAGGAAGCAAATCCCACGAGAAGGAAGGGGAAGTACACCTTTTAAAAAGATAAAAAAACCTCTGTCACAGTCTTCAGGGTAGCCTGCAAAAGAAGCTAAGAATAAAATGTTTAATTTGTGTTTTGTTCATGCCAGGAGGGTGCCTGGGCAGCAGTGTTGGCTTCAGCAGTGCAAGAGGTAGGCTGGCACACTCCAGCATGGGAACAGTTTTCGCAGCAGCAGTGGGATGGCTGTTGCAGCTCTGCTAAATCAGTCATTGGCCCTTGCCTATTGACTTTTTAGTTTGGAAATGCTGTCTGTTTTCAAAGTACAGTGAAGGCAAATTGTGCCGTAAATGTGAAATATTAAGGGATATAGTTATAGACAAACAAACTCAGCATGTAACCAGACTGATCTGAGGAGCTCACCTTTTGCTGTTGCCTCTGGATGCAGCTGTGGCTGTGCTGTGTGCTCAGCTACACTCTGTGCTCAGCTACGCTCTGTGCTCAGCTACGCTCCATTTCTTTCCTGGGTTATCCCAAGTTCTTAACAGAGGATGGAGGAGAATGGAGAAGAATCTTTCTCACAGTGAGGAGGCAGCAGCACCCTCTGGCTCTTGGGGGTGTTTCCCACTGAGACAGAGGAGGACCACATTGACTATTTGTAGGCAGCAACCACAAGTGTCAAGTTTCCATCCAAAACACCAGGGCCAAGAAAGGTGCTGATCTCATAGCTGTGGAACAGATCCAGGATTTGGGAATGCAGGAGGAAAAGCGTAAATAAGATACAGTGCTCAGACTCAGTCAGACAACTGCTCAGTCCCCTCCCCGCCTTGCCATAAAACAGGATAAAGCTGTGTTGGAAATTCAGTTGCCTGGAGGCAACAGTAGAGTTGTAGTAGGAGTTGCAGAACTCAAGAGGTGGATAGTCTAAAATTGGGCAAGTGTGAAAAACCAAGGAATTCCTCTTCTGGACTCAGCTACCTGTTTTTTAGGCATGCCTGTGTTTAAGATAGCATATAAAGTAAACACTCTAAGTGTTTACATTATACTGAAAGTCTTTTATGGCCTGATAAGGAAGAATTCCTTACGCACATCAAGGTTAAGCAGGCTAGAGCACAAGGAGAACTGGGGCCAACTGCAGTAAAAATTCCCAGCATCAAAGGCTGTAAGCAGGCAACTCTCAGATGCCCTGTCTCCCTCAACATAAACTGTAGCACTGTGGAAGCCATTGTGCAAAACATCTTCACAGGCACTGTGTTTTGCTGGAAAGCAGTTATCAGGCCTCTGGCTTAGCCTGAAGAAGAACAAAATAAAACATTAGGATATTTATTTGTGTGTGTAAATACAACGCCCAGTATGACCCAGCAGGTGGGTTAGAAGTTCATTGTTGTGTATTTCGGGGGATCCTGCCTGCTCACCATTCTGGGCTAGTGGATGGAAACGCAGCAGATGTGAATTGCCAGGGTTTCAGAGGCTTATTATAACTAATCCCTTTCTAGCCAGGAATGTGTGTTAGGGAAGATTTCTCCCAAGGCCAGCTTGTAAACATCTTGTGTCCTTGATTCTAAACATCCAGTTTCTCTTTTATTCACCCATGTTTTTCCCTTGTTACTGAGACACACCATGCACGGATCAATCACCACTGTTTATTTAAAGGCTTCTGTGTTTGCAGACATGCTTTGTGATTCACATAAGAGGAAACCTTTAGCCAGACAGTGCTGCCACGTGAGCAATGAAGTTGGGAGCTGGGAGACAGCCAAGGGAGAGAGTCAGGGTGCAGCAAGAACACCAGCTTGAGTCTTCTTACAAAGGGGGGAGATAGTCAGAAAAGAAATTAATATTTGGAAGTGGAGAATTTTGCAATCCTGTTCTCTCTCTGTGATGAACATATTACAAAAATAGTTATTTTAAATTGGGGATATACTTTATGAGAGTTTTATTCTGCCTAAACAAGAGCTGGTAGTCCTGGGTTTTCTAGCTGATTGATTGCCAACTGCCAATTAGCTCAAATTAATGATTGCAATAGTAAACACTAGCCTGAACATGTCAGAGATAAACACATATTTTGTGAAGCATCTAGTTTAGCCTTTACAATACTCTTACTGACCTTGAATTAGTCGGCAGTCAATTAACTCTAGTTTAAAAAGATCACAAACAGGAGGCTAACATTCATGCTATCTGGAATTATTTATCTAAATTGCACATGTAGGGTCTAATTTTTCAACGTAAATTAAACTCAGTATGACATCAAATCAGAGAGATATAATTTTACAATCATTTTGCAGTGATGTAATGACTATACCACAAGGAGTAAGGAAAGAATGGGATCCGCTTGTCTGACAGGTCTGTGAGACCAGGTCCAGATGCATTCCTGAGCCATTTCTGCTGGCAAGTTGTGTCTATGGGAGGACTGCAGGGGCACGGATTTATAGCTAACCGTTTTCAAGTACTTCCTGAGCCCCGCTCAAAGCTTTCAATTATGTGCTTGAGAGATGATAACTCATTTGACTATCTTATCTGCAAGCCTGGTCATATAGCTAGAAAATCAAATCTTGGAAAGTGTTGCCTTAGTGATGGCCATCACTGCACTTCCAAACATCTCTTTGACTGGGGAGAGTTTAATAACACTGAGTCATTTTTTACAGTCAATGACATCTCTTATCTTATAATGCCTTTGGCCATGTTAGTTCACAATTTTGAAAGCTGTAGAAATTTGGACACTATAGAAAATACATGTTGCAGCTTGTTTGAACAGGGAACAAAATGCTTCCCAGTTAGCTCCATGTTTTCAAAGCAAATTGTCTTTTAAAAAATAAGGAACCAACCACTTCAGATATTGGAAAGAACCAACCAAGCAAGTTTCTTCCACTCTTCCTTCCCCACTGGCACCATTGCAAATCATGTCATTAGAGGGACGGACAAAAATCAGTCTGGAAAAGAGAGAGGAGGGACTCATGGCTGGAAAGAGTACAGAGTCTGCAGTCACACAGAAATGGGGGCTAGTTACTGAGCAAGGCCCAGCTGTGCACCCTACACCTCTGTACTATTTCATGAGGGTAACACAGAGGTGCCAGCAGCCTCTCCCTCTGAGAGGGAAGGAGCTGTCTCTATACTGAGTTTTCCTGGTGTCCAGGATGCTCTTGGTGACACCCTCATAAGCCAGAGCAGGAACATGTGCCTTGGGGACTCTATATTTGCCTGGCTGAGTGCAGCTGCTCAAAAACATGAGAAAACAAAACCTTCCCTTTGCAAGCTGGGAATAAATTAGCTGAAATTCATCCCACAAAGCACCACAGACTATCAAACTATGTTATGTGTGGTTGGTTTTATTTCACTGTGATTTATTCTGTATTTTGTAGTTTGTCAAAGAAGCTGTCAGCAGCATGCAGCAAGTACAAGAGAAGGGTGGCTTAGAGCTGTTTATCTTATTCTTTGCTGTTATTGTGACGGTACCAAACCACATCTCTTGTAGATCAAGCACCACGCTGGGCTTTCCAAGGGCACAGCGCAATTTTCAGTGCACCAATTTCTTTTAAAATAGTTTTCATGATTATTGACTTAAGATGTGCCAACGGGAGAGAAACAGGAAATTAAACTAATGTAGGTCTGAAGTGAAGCTGCCCACTTCAGTAGCCAGCATTGTAGGTAAACAGATCAAGAAAAGTAAACGTAGCAAATAGTGTACTCAGGGAGGAAAACGGTATAAGTGAGTGGGGTGTCATTTCATGTGTCATTGCTGGCAGTGGGAATAGGATGTTTTCATTTTTAAGTGTTAGATTTGGGTAGGCTTTTCTCTTGGAAAGTATGTAATTTGTCTTTTTCCTTGCAGGCATATCACCTTGGTTATTTATCTAAGTGTGACATATTTATCAAGCCAGAGCCAATGGATAAGCTGCCATCTCAAATTTCACACAAAATCACTCACATGCTGGCCAGGCTTTGGGAACAGCTCGGTGACTAATTCTGTATGCCTTTAAATTAACCTTCCGTTTGTTTTTATGTCAGGTACTGCACCAAGCATGGAGAATGACCAGTCTTCCACCTCCCCTGGGCAGGACATCCAGGGGCAGAGTGGGGACAAACCCGCCACTGGCCTGCTGCCCCCTGCTCCAGCCCCCATGGAGCAGCCAAGCACCTGGCCCGAAGCAGCCGTGTGTGACATCTCAGAGGAGCTGAGCCGGCAGCTGGAGGACATCATTAAAACCTACGGGTCTGCAACAAGCCTGATGGAGAAGGAGAGCACTGCTACAGGAAGCGACAAGCCTGAGAAGGGAGAGCCAGGCAGCTTGGAGGATGCAGAGTATGAAGATGGAAATGAGGAGAGTGAGAAAGAGAAGCTGGCTCCTGGGGATGCTTCCAAAGCAAAGGAGCCCAGCGGCAATAAGGAGCAAAAGCTGGAGAAGAAAATCCTGAAGGGACTAGGTAAGTGTTTACATATTCACACAGCCCTTCTGCAAACACAAGTAGAAACTACCAGGTCCTTGCTCTTTACCATCTTAAGTCTCCACCATGCATAATAGGGACCTCCAGCTACCACTGAAAATTACAGTGACCATTACAACTTTTCTCTAATTGATCATTGTTTTTAGCATTACCCAACTTGTAAACTATAGCAGATATTAGTCCTTTAAAACAGAAAAAAGTTTAGGGTTGTATCACATAACACCAATGTACTACTGGGCTGCCCAAACTGGTTGCCAAAGCTGTCAGTCCAATAACACTGCACTAAGTCTCTTCCTAGACAAAGGAAAACCCAGCCTTTTGTTTGTGCCTCAGTGAATGTTTTCCTACCTCCTCAGGTATGACTACTCACTGGTCACAACAATGCTAATGTGGCATGGGAACCTGCAGAATAAATTCACTATCATACCCAGGTGATTTTTCATTTAGCAAACCCCTGGACTCATCATATAATATATATGAAATAAGCCAATACATTTGTTCTCTCTATGCACAGTGCTTAGACAACACCTCAGCTTTATCAGGGCTGTTAGCTGAGCTAGAAAGAAGTCTCAGCAAGTTTTTGTATACATGTACTTTCTGCTGGGCAGCCACTAGAGAGCAATGTAGTTACATTCCAGTCTAACATACATGTAATTTATTTCCCTTCCTACACATAACTCCGGCCAATCTTCAAGCCTCTCCTTTGCATTAAAACCCAAACCCAAATGCAGACCAAGTCTGCAAAGAAATCACCACAGGACATTCTTACAGACAAGGGACTAAGCATAAAACACAGCATGGATTTTTTTTCCCCTCCCAAATTCTTTGAATGTCCTGAAGAAAGCTCCTCAGTTTCTACTGCCTTGGCTTTGGTGTAGTTCCTGGTACCTCAGCAAGCTCAGTGAAAAACCCTGCCAACACACAGTTCTCCATCTGCACTTGTGACACTTTTCACACCAGGATTTGATTTTAGTTCACTTCAACTTATTTATGCTGATGCTATAGAAAGAATTCAGCGTGAAATAAAGGATTTTCTCCATAGACAGTACTCCTGGATTGCACTAGACTTGAAGTAGAAAAAGTCTAGCCCAAAGCAGAAAGCAAATTTTGTCTCACAGCCTCGGCAAAGAGGAGCATTTGGAAAAGTACATCCAAGCCCGTGGGACCACAGGCAACCTTGTCTCCAGGGACGTCAGGGACATTTTGTATTTGATGAACAAGCAGTGTTCAAGCTCAGCTCCTACCTGGGGCTGAAATGAAGACCAAGAGGTACCAGAGGAGAAGCAATACCTAAATGGCTATGCCGTGATTTAGCTCTGCACACCCAGGGAGTTATTATACTATCTCTGGTATACATGCTCTGTTCAGCAAGACAGGGAACCAATTTACACCAGTATCACATAGCCCAGACCTGGGTGGCAGTACTTGCCACTCTCTAGTTGTTTACTTCCACATCATAGTCTCCATATCTGACTTAATATTCTTGATGTCTTGTGTGGGTTGAAGAGCAAAGGAACTGAGTACACCAGATTTGATCCAATTTCACTTGCAAAGAGCCTTTGGGCCCCTTTAGGGTCCAGGCCCTTTCTGTCCTATTTCAGCCAAGTGTGCCATGTGTCTGACCTAATCATGTTGCAAAAACATTGAATGAAAATCAGATTACACAGGACAAAACCATTTCACGGACAATGCTTTTGCTAGAAGAGAGCACATTAAGGAGATCTGAAATGGAGGAAAGTTCTAGCATGTTTGTTCTTATGGGGCAAAGAAAAACCCAGAAATTCATAGCAAAAATTATTCCTCTCCTTCCAAAATGCCTCATCTCACACTATGTTTTTACAAACCCACATCAAACAATGAATTTCATAACACTACATCAACTACAAACTACATCTACCATCAAATCTCTGCTTCTTCTTTTTCTAAGGAAAAGAAGCCACCCTACTGATGCAAAGCTTGAATAAGCTGAATACTCCAGAAGAGAAGCTGGACCTGCTGTTTAAGAAGTATGCTGAACTGGTTAGTACAGCTTTGGCTGTTTTCTATTCAAACTGTCTATACAGGAAGGTATAAAAAATATGTGACATGCAGCATAGTCAAACTTCCCATAGTAGTGTCTGTTCTCTTAAGTGAATCCCAAAACAGTTGTCACAGTCAAATGATTATGGATGGAAAAGATAAAAAAGTAAAAAGCGAGGCAAACAAGCTTTGGGTCAAAAAGTTCATGTGGCAGAATATTTGTACTTAAAGGCAAATCTACCAGACTGGACCACACTGGAGACTGGTGTCTAGGCTCCTGCCTTCACCTCCTGCAAAGAGTTTGGCATGCCTCTGCTGTGGATATTACTTTAAATTACTTATTGGTGATTTCATCAAAATGAAAATAATACAGGACTCAGTATAAAACATGAGAAAGCAGATAATAGACAACCAAGACTAATCATAAGAGAAGCCACAACACAGGGAAATGAAGAGTCAAAGCTCCTGCCACCATAATGTTATCCCTGTAACAATGCCAAGTACCTGACTCTGTTCTTTCCTCACTTAAGAGGGGCTATTATCAGATGAAGGGATTTTTTTTCTATGTAGTCAAAGGACTGTATGACCATAAGCTGTGGAAATCTTACAAATGAAAAAGCTGCAGCATTTTACAGTTTGTGGAGTGCTGAAAACGTGTGAAGCAGAACACTGACGTTTTTATTATTTTTATGCACAGATGTGTCCATGTCTCATCATAATATGAAGTGAAGTTTAGCTTTCCCTTTTTTCATGTAAAATCCTCTGATTTCATAAATTGGGCTCAGGCTGTTCTTAGTTTGTCTCATGCTTAAAGGGACTTCGTGCTTACGGATTAACTGAAATAGGTCTTCTTTCTCTATAAAGTACTCTCCACCGCATTCAGATGGCATTGGAGCACTCTATAAAACAGGGGCCATATTGCCAGTGGCCCATGCAGCAGAAAGGTTCCAAACCACAAATAGAGAACATTTGTTTCTGACATACTGTGCAATGTCACTGAAATAAGTCATTCAGCAAATACAACTAAAACATTGTTGGGGAAAGCCTTACCCTGCTCACTCGGAGCAGCTGAGGGGTGTAGTGTGATTAATGGCTTGTCAGCAGCTGTCTGTTGCTGTGACTGCTCTCCCTGCTCCCTCTTGTCCATCCCCATCAAACACATCAGATCACTCCTTGCTTTTGGTGAGCTGTTTTCCAGCCAGATCAGCTCCCTGGTCTGGTGAGCCATGTGGTGACACAAACACTTGTTGCAGCACAGCTCAAGGGAAGGTGCAGCCGTGTGACAGATTGAGCTGGGTGCTGGCAGTGGCTTCACCTGCCTCAGGCAATGTGTGGCTGGCAGTGGCTGAAGAGGTTCCAGGTACTCGAAGACCAATGCAGCACCAGCCTTGCTCACAGCCACTCAGCAGTGTGTCATTTCCCTGCCAGCCCATGCCTGGCACAGGCTATAGGCACTGTGGGTACACAGTGTGCTGGAGCATGGGCTGGTGAGGGTAGGAGCCATGCCAGCGGGGATGGGGAAGCAAGACAGCGCAGCCATTCAGGCACAAGCTCTGCCATGCTACTCGCCAACAGAGAACATTTACTTCACTAATTCCAGTGTATTGGGTTAGTAAAGCAGACTATGGTTTATGACAGCTTTTGCCTACAAACATCTGTTGCAGAATTGTTTGTAACTGGCTTATTTTCAGAGGTCCTGAGAGTCTCACAAGTGCTGGGTGCAAGAATTATATGCTAAGAAATAAATATGAGCTCTGTCATTGTCTGCAATGGGATCAAGATAAAACTTTTTTCCTAAATTGACTGTTTATTTCTCTAGGTCAGCTTTCAAAATTCATAGTTCCCTCTATTTGCAGTTAATTTTAGTTTTTATTTCATTAATTATTCTTAAAATTTTATCATTGGGGGCTCTTTTGTCATTCCTATTTACCAATGAATTGCATTTTTCAGTGCAAAGTAACACCATGTCTTAGATATTCCTGAGAACTTCGAGATAAAAGTTTCTAGTGCAAGTAATATTAATGGGGGGGGGGAAGCAAAAAATGCTTGGAAGACTTCTCATATCATGATTAAGACTAACTTTATTCTGAGCCCCCTATCTCAAGCATAGTTTGACTGAATCATGTGAAATTTGGATAAATCATTATCCACTGAGCAAAGGCTGTACATGCAAAATGTGATGCAAAAAGAATACTTTTTATGTTTTTCAAAGGAATGGGGAAGGGGACAAAAACAAGCTTATGATGGAAAAAAGTCTCAGCCTTAATTACAGAAAAGCTATTTTTTTTTTCCTACAATACTAGAAAAATTATTTCAGCTAGTGCAGCTTGATTAGATGCAAAAGCCCCTATTGTGATCCACAGGAGTAAAAACAGACTATACACATGTTAAAAGTTGGACATAAACCCTAAATATACTCCAAGCTGGTGAGTGCATTGTTTTGTGGTACACTTAGCTGTGGTTTGATTAAAAATACACAGAGTTCTCTACTGTAAGCATAAATTACTGAACATCTGCAGAAAACAGATGAAAGTGTAAAATATGATGCTGTTGAGTATCTTGTTTGAGCTGCACATCATTCCCCAGTACTCACAGACTTTCTCAGTCATACTGGGGTTAATAATTAGTACAAGTGGTACCATATTATTAGGTAATGTAGTTTTAACTGCAACTGTTATTATTAAGGTTCGCATCTTTAAGCTCATGTGCTACTGGTTTTCAATCAGAAAACTACTGGACTTCAGAAATACCTTGCAATGTATGCACACCTGTGATACAGTGAGGAGGGTTATTGTGTGTCAGAATGGAAGATGAAATCATTAAAAGCTTCAGAGGTGAAAGACTTCTTTGACCTGACTGTTGAGGTGTTAATTTACAGTACTGGAATTTTTTTCCAAACATCCAGTGATGCATCAAAAAAAAATGACCTGTGCAGGGATTATTATTATTAAAATGACCTATGCAGGGTTTATTATCCCCTGTGCAGGGATTATTATTAGCAATTTTGTTGCTGGTCCTCTTTCCCCCCTTCAAGTATACCCTGTCCCCTACCAGCCTTCCAGAAAAGGCAGGAGCCATGCACCTACAGAACAGCAGGCTCCCAAGCGAAGGTCAGGGACTGTCCATGTTTTCTCCAGGAATTACATGGAGACAAAGAGCCCAAAAGAGGTTTGATTCACCATGACTCATCCCCACAGATGACAGGACCTCTAGAAACACAACTGGCAATCCCATGTGGTCCTGTGAGCAAGAGGAGCCTGGAAAGAGGAGGTGCTCACATGTCATTTTGGGAAACTTCCTTGAAGAGAATTCTCCTCCATCAGCAACAAAGCCCACACACGAACAGCATTCCTGGTCTCCAGCACCACTTTTGCTGTTTTTTCCAGCAGGTTCCTGGGTATTTAGGAAGCTGGTTCTTTTTCAGGAAACTGTGAAATAGAATGAGCAACTAGTGTATTGTCTCATGATCTGGAGAAATCTCACCACATAGAACACAACTGACTGCTCTAGTTCCAAATATTGAAACTGTCTTGGTTTGGAAGACAGGCGTCTGCTAAGGAAGGTGGAAACCTGCCTTAGAGGATATGACCCCCCTCCCTCCAAATTGTTATAAGGTCGAAATCAAAGGCTCTCAGGCAGAGATATGGGAAAAGGAATAACAGTTCTTTACTCGTATCTATAAGGAGGGAACAAGCAACAATAACAGTAGCAACAACAAATAAACCAACCAGATACCCGGTGGCAGCTTTCTCTAAGCAGCCAGACACCGCCCCTCCCCTTTGGTGCAGTTACGGTCACGGCTGGCAGGAGTGCTGTGACGTGAGCTCAGGTCCTCAGTGATGGCAGACGGAGCTGAGGGCGAGGCGGCTGCACGGCGAGCGGAGCTGCAGCAGGGAATCTCAGGGCAGCAAACTGGGCGGCAGAGCTTGTCCACTCGAGC
>VZRN01004349.1:918550-928947 GCA_013397935.1 Dasyornis broadbenti
AAAAAAAACCGGACCTCCCCGCCGTCTTTTCCCCCCCCGTCCCTTCAAGGCCAGACACCTTGGGGAGGAATTTCAAACAACCCGGGCCAGCAGAGTTTCTCCCAGCTTCTTAAAGTCACAGAACACATTGTCTGAGCAGAAAGCAGATGATATGGAATATAAGACTTTCATAATGTCACCCCAAGACAGGTACCCAGTCGTTATCTCTTAAGTACCCAGTCGTTAAGGCTCGTTAACGTATCTCTAGCCACAGGATGGAAAAATTGCCAACCTCCAACAGAAACAAAAATAAAAACTTCACAGACGTCCTTCAAAGAAATTCAGACCAAAGATGGAAAAGCTGAAATGGTGTGACAAGAGTGTTAAAAATTATGTTTGCCCACCCACAGCATAGCACACTTGGGACTGTTGCCGCAAGCAGGCTTGAGAATCTCCAGGTTGCTCTCTCCTCTCCCTTTAGTGCTGGTTAATACAAAACATTTCCTAAGAAGTTAAGAAAGTGTGAAGACTTTCCCCAAACCAAAAGAACTCATTCTCTTTGCTTTTCTATCCCTCTTTGTCTCATTTTTAATCCCTGTATCCCTGTTTTAATCCCTGTTTCGCCCAGCTTGAAGAACATCGTGCTGAGCAGAAAAAGTTGAAGTATCTACAGAAGAGGCAGGCCCAGATCACCAAGGAGAAGGACCAACTGCAGAGTGAGCACAGCCGAGCCATCCTCGCCCGCAGCAAGCTTGAGAGCCTGTGCCGAGAGCTCCAGAGGCACAACAAGAACCTCAAGGTGAGTGGCAGCCTTATCACAGCAGCCAGCAGTGGAGGGGAAGAAGATGTTGATGCCTTCCAATTTCCCTCTAGTACCAAATCAAAGAGATATTTGCACCTGCACATGCAATATGTAATTATACATAGACTCTAGTGTCCATTTACACCAAGACCCCTGTATTTCTCATTTGGAAATATCCAAGCACTTTTGGATGCTGGGTTTACCCACACTAGCTCTAAGCCCTCCTTGCATTATCAGGAAGCTCAGTGCAGATAAGAGCAGCAGTGCTAACAGACCAGGTCCCTCAGACTGCAGATGCAAATGCACATGCATGGAAAGAACCATAGGAACACCAGCTTTGCTCCAGTGGACTCACAGAAGGCTGGTGGGTGTTTTCAGATAATTTGAGCACTTGGGCTTTTTCAAGTGACTTGTGAGGGTCAGTCAATCAGGACATTTGCCTCAAGACACCAAATGTCAAGACAGGAAGAATATCAACATTGTTTGTGGAACTTGTTTGGATTATGAGTATCAGTTCAAAAAGGAAGTTTTCAGGAGTGTCAAAAGGCTGGAATCCATATGCCATATCTGCCAATTGCTTGGTGAATCATGCCATTTAAATGTGAAATTTATAATCTGATTATGCTCCTTGAAAAAAATGTAGGTTCAAGAAGAATATTTCTGTTGTGATCATCATTTTTTTTCTGAGTTCATATTAGTGATGATGTTGATATTTTTATACAAAAGGCCTCTGCTTTGATCCACTCAAATCCGTTTTTTATGGGGATATAGTTATGCATAAAATTACACATATGAATTGTCAGCAGCTAGAATTCCGCCTGATATAACTTCTATTAATGGTAATGCATTTTCATTCATTTCCACTGGCTCAGGAGTGGGCCTTCAGGGTCTTGCTCTGACTTTCATTGTGTGGTACTAAGAATACAGCTGGGAGAGAGAACAGTCACACATGCACTCAAACTGTGCACTAGCAGAAGGATAAAAGCTGTTTAACAGATAGGGAAGCTAGAAGCAAATCTCTCTGTGCTCAGTTATAGTAGTGAACTGGTAATGAAAATTGAATTTGTGCCTGTCATCTGTACTAGACCTGAGCTATTCCTCAGTATTGGTCCACACTGATTTACCAGGCTACCTGTGGGTAAAATTTTTCAAAAGAAATACAAGCCAGTTTTAAAGTGAATTAAGAATACAGTGTACAGTGCTTTGCATAGCCTTAACTGATTTTTTTTTAAACAAATCATATCAATGGAACAAATCACTGAAGATTGGGGTATAGAGAAAAATTAATTCTATTTGGAAAATATATTTGGAACAAATTTTTTTTTATTTCCTCATGTCATTTCTCAGCTACTTTATGCTTATTAATCCTGCTACTAGAGAGCATGATTTTTCCTTTCTCTTTGTCTACAAATACTTCATTACATATTTCATCTTTACAATTAGGGAAGTCTCTTTCTAACATCTTTTCACCTGTTGAACTGCTTTACTTTGTGACTAGGTTCTCTAAATAAACTTATACACTTTAGACTCAGTTCTGATTTTTATCCTGTATCTATGCTGTGTGAGCCAGGGTAGGTACCTGATGAGATCTGGTATTAGGAAGAAGTGTTCAAATTTTCATCACTTCTTTCTAAGAATTCGGAGACCATTTAAGAAACCCAGAATATTTTCTTTCCTCTGGTTCCAGTGTTATCACAGTGTAGAAAAAAACAAAGTTAAATAAGACAGAATGACAAAATACACTTGCAGAGTGCATGAGAATTAAAATAATAAACAAAGGCATTCATTATCTTTATCCAGTTTTGTCTCTCTACGAATTTTAGCATAATTCTTGGAATATTTGCTTTTAAGCTTTAGCTCCTGGAAACCTGTGAATGTCCAGAAGTTCATGTTCTATTTATTTAAATGAGTGCAATTTTCTTTCACTTATGACTGTACTGAGAGGGCCCAAACCCAGAAAGTCCATCAAATATTATTTTTAACATCTCATGCTTAAGTATTTTTATTTTGGTTTTGGCAGAACAGAGAAGCTGATTCGTAATTTTTTAGTGCTTGGGATTAGCACTTCTGATTATGTTCCAAAACATGGAAAATAGAAGCTAGTAGACTGCGTCATTTCAATAGCAAAGGAGAAACCTGACCTGCCCAGATCAGAAACCCCGTCTGACTTCCCATGTGGTAACATTATATGCACATCACGTCATGTAAATGTCATCTTCACTCATCTGGTGTGTGGAATTCCCATTAACTGCAGACCCATGCAGCCAAGTGGTGATAAATATGCAATGCAGAGCTGCATTGAAAAATCCACAGGGCAGATCAGAGAAGAAAAATTTCTTGTTAGGATTGGATACCAGCCTCAAATTCTCACTTACTTATAGTCCAGCTATTCTGATTATTTCCTTGAGGTTACACAGATGTTTAATTCTCCCTCCAAGAAAAGCAGAATAAAGGTTCATGAAATAGTGCAATGCAATAGAGAGCAGCTCTCCTAAGAGCAACAGCAACTCATTTCTCTGCATGGAGTTCGTGTTCCGCCAATTATCTGACAGTTTGGTAGCTACTTAGCATCTTGTAGTGACATGAACATCTCAGGTCCCTCGTCCTTCCTGCCACCAGGCATTAAGCAATGACTTTCATACAAATGTCACAAAAGTCAACAGCTTCAGTTATGGGCTCAGCTCCAAACTGGCTCAGACTGTGGTGCCTGGGAATGAAGAACATGGTTCATTGAGAAAAGGGATTCCACGCTCATATCATCTTGGCTGCTATGGCTTCAGCAGACCTATAGTCTTCTGGAACTGCCCCAGAGAGGCACGAGAACAATTCCAGTATCAATCACACTCTTCTATTTGCAAATGATCTCACATTCCTGTGCTAAATCCCAAACCGGACAATATCCTGTCTTAATTTTAACAAGGTTTTACTCAATGCATTCTTACATTCTTGGGAGCAAAACATGACAGCAAAAGCAGTATTTCACTAGGACACAAGTATATATGTTTGAAAAGGTAAACGTGGAGTGCAAAGACTCAGAACAGGCAGCGAAAAGAGAACAATTGTTTGTGGCTGGTCTCTGTGCAGCGCTGTAGCCACACTATTGTCCTTCTGCTCAGCCAGCTCTCCTCGCCCACACCCACTCTTAATCTGTGATTGGGATCTCAAGGATTTAAGAAATGAGGGCCTCTGAGGAACTCCCCAGGACACATACCAGCCCCCATCCCCAAGGAAATATCCTTCTCAAGTGTATTTTTCTCCAAAGCAGAAGAGATACAGAGAAGCACTGTGTCCTGCAAATAAATGCTTGCTGGCTCTGTGTCTTTAAACATGAATCTTTGTATTGTCTCTATGCTCTGTATTGTATAATTTTTCTACCTCAGAAGAGCAGGAAATAAGATCTTCTGAGTAACATGTATACAGAGGGTTGTTTTTTTTACATTTGTGTGATTGGTAGTCTCAGGATGTCTCATTTCACGTTGTCACAACTGTTTGGTGTGACATCCACACAACCCACCTTTTTTTTTTGTTTTATATTCATATGGACTTATTACTCTAGAAAGCTTTAAATCACAGCAGTGATATATTATAACCCTACTTGGTCTACTGAAACAATAAAATATTTTTGAGGAAGGATGTTTTGAAGCTATAAAAATAGGACTTCAGACATGCAAGTTCAATTTCTCACTCTGACTTCTGGAAGCAAAGCACCTGGTCACTCTTCTGCCTGCTCAGGGCTGCAGCTGTGTAATGGAGAACTAAGAGGCATGAGGAGCTTTTTAAACAGTGTCCTAGATGTAAAATTAAGTTCTGACTTGACGAAAACTACCTAGGAATCCAAGCTAAATTTGGAAAAGTTTCAAACAAAAATAAAAAGGATGACATTGTTTGTAAACATGCCCTTTCAAAAGAAAATTAAATGTTTCCTTTAGGGAATGCTAAAGCAGTAGATTTAAAATACCTTCTGTGCAGCATTTTGAACTCTGCTTTGGAAGAGCATTCTTCTGCTAAAAATATTTAAACAAAAAGTACCTATAAATAGTTCGATTGCTGGTCAAGCAAAATGTTTCAAAATCACTCTCACCAACTGAGAAAAAAAAATTGGAGAGCTTCTCTTTCATCTTGTGGCAAATTTTGCGTGTGTCTAATTTCCACACCACGTACTGAACCAGGATTCAACCCCCAAATCATTTGCCCAGCTCCACATGGAATTCTTCCTTCCTCCTAGGAGGGAGAATCCTTCTGGGTTCACACTTTGTATTATTCTGTTTATGAGTACACACACAGGTTCTTGTGTGAACTGCAGAGCACAGCAGGGCTTCATGGTTATTTCTGTGCACTGGGATATTATTAATGGCTCCATTGCTTTCCTCCCATCATCCAAGGCGTTGTCATCTCTATTGCTCCCCTGACAGCAAAAGGACAAACATGCCCTACCTCGAACAGCAGCTGTCCTAGATCAGGCTCGTGTTGTGCATGCTAAGCAGAAATTGGGTCATTTGGTATTCACCTTACTTTTTGAGCAGGGCCTGAATCAACACCTGCTATGTCACATTCATTATACAAACTTTACCTTATTAGAGTCAGCTAAGGCTTTATTCAAATATATTTATAGAAAATATCCATATGCAGTGTCACCAGAGATTTTTATGCAAATCACTATGCTAGTTGCAACCTTATTAGAGTATGTCATTTGCATAGTGTGGAGTGAGTTCTTAACATGGTCCTGGCATGATTTATAACTACAGCAGTTATGATCCTAGACACTCTGTGTTAGGATTACATTCCCCAGAAAGGCAGACTGTCCTGGAAGAAAATGAGTAGGGAATAAAAATAGTCTGTATTTCTGGATCCAAAGCAATGAATCCAGATCCTTTCTGCATTGTCTTTTACATAAAGAAATCTATAAGAGAAATTCAATAATAGGGCAGAAAAAAATCTGAATGTCTGCTTTGATTCTGTAGGAAACAGCTCACAAGCTTTCTTTGATTCCACTAGCTAGTAAATTAGTGCAAATATTCATGTCAGTTAAAAAATTAGGGAAGGAAAATCAAGGAATTGGAAGGCATTCTTCGGCAAGTGATGGATTTCTCTTAAGAATTTAAATCCCAAAGGCCATGGATTTAATATGAAGATTCCTTGTTAAAAGGAAGCATTTTAAAGGTGATTTTTAATTCAATGAAAAAGAATTTTGATAGAAGAGCTTTTGATTGCTTCCACTAAATATCTTCTTCCATAGCAAAAGCTGTGATGCAGTATCATGAATCAAGACATATATGTACGTCCTCTCTTTCAGGCTTGCTTTGATCTGAAGCTCTGCTCTACATCCATCTTTATAAATGCAAATTCTTAGTTCCCTAATTTTTTCAAGGCCACTGTGTAATTTGCTTTGTAAATTTAGAATCACGCCTAATGCTGGAGCAGATGAAAGCAGGAAAATCTCCAAAGAGGAATGCAAAAACATATAATTCTTCAAAGGGAAGCCTGATGTTACTCCGAAACAGTATTTTTCTGGAACTGCTTATTATGCCTCTCACTTACTATGTTCTCTCCCATTTAACAACAGGAGGAAACAATCCAGCGGGCACGGGAGGAAGATGAGAAGAGGAAAGAAATAACTAATCACTTCCAGGGCACACTGAGTGAAATCCAGGCTCAGATCGAGCAGCAAAGTGAGAGGAACATGAAGCTCTGCCAGGAGAACACGGAGCTGGCAGAGAAGCTGAAGAGCATCATTGACCAGTATGAGCTGCGGGAAGAGGTGAGCACTGCCCAGGCTGCTGACTGGGCAAACCGTGCTGTCCCAGGGAAAGCTGGAAGCACTGCCAGCAGCCTGGACATCATTTGGGTATCTCACAGAGGTAACAAGGGTAGCCCCGACCATGCTTTGCCCTCTGAGCAGGACGATGCCTGCAGCAAGCCCTCCGGTCTCTGCAGGCATGGAATTGTGTGGGACAGCGCCCTGCCCGCGGCAGCCACGGCAGCCTTGTCACTGTGGGGAGAGGGGCTGAGGCACCCAAGCAGCAAGATGTGCCAGCTGCCTGCTAAGCTCCCCCAGCCCCATCACAGCTCCCCCATAACCCCAGGGACCTCCTCCAGCATCCCCTTCCTCCTTCCCACTAAGCTCCCACTGAGCACATCCCAACTCCCATTTCTTTAGACAGCCTGTTCTGCAGGTGACAACAGATATGCTTTGCTCCCTTCAGAAGCAGGTTACTGGGAAGGGCTCTGATGTAAACTATTTAACCCTTCTCCAAATGCAGAAAATTAGGATGACAGATAAATTGAAATAGATTCTTTTTTTTTTCCAGGCACAGTGCTCACTAAGATCTAGCAGATAATAAACAGATGGGAAATTATTCTTCCTGTAAACATTGGAATTGGCCAGAAAATTTTGACACAAAAAAAAAAAAAATCCTCGAGTAAAATCACAAACTACCATTTATTTTATTTTATGACAAACACTAACAAATATCACAATGGGTCTTTTTATAGTTTCTAAATACATTTATTGTGAGCCTCAGTGCAATCAGACAACATTATCATACTGAATAAAACATAAATAATCTGTCTTTACAACCTGGAATGACTGATACAATACCTGCTTTTCCAAATCTGTTGAATCATGTATGAAGTCTCATACTGAATGAAGGAAATGTACACTCCCGTCTTGTGGTGTCTATGAGAAGAAAATGTAAGCTAGAGGGGCACACTCAGAATAATTGCTCCTATGAATTTTATCTAAGTGAATTAAGAGTGAAGGAGGCTATCGGCAACCTTCATCTCCTGAAGGTCACCGTGGAGGCAGATATTTTACAGGCTAGAGAAGGCCTCTGGTTTGTTTGGTCTGATCTCCAGATCCCCACTCATGTACTTTCACCCAGGCCCTCCAAGCCCATGTTGTGCAGGTGTGGCCAGACCAAAGGGGATGGACTGGGCTTGTATTTACACAGAGGATGTCATGGGCTGTGCACATGCCCCCAGGTACTGCAGGTGCAATGTGTCTTTACACCTTCGGCCACACTGTGGCTTAGATCCACTGGCCATTTAACAGCTAAAAAAAAGTGTATCCCCAGAATATTTATTATTGATGAGCAATTATTTGATCTTCAGTCATATTAGATTATACTGATGACTTCATATGTAGACCATAGAACTGGCAAAGATGCTAAGGCACTTTTTTTTCTACAAGAAATCAAAATTGATAATGTACACCAATTTCCCTTCCCATGCTAATTCTGGCACAGTTTGTTCTTATCAGAGCTGTAAATTTTTAGTAATTGCAATAGTTGGGTGTCTTCTTGTTTTGCAATATTTTTGTCTTATAAGTGTTCCAGTAAATAGCTGTACATGCACTAACATGAAGGTCTATGTAGATAATTAAACCTGCACGTTCAGCAGAATTTATTTCTTTACAGCACCTCGATAAAATATTTAAGCACAGAGAACTTCAACAGAAACTGGTGGATGCCAAGTTGGAACAGTCTCAGGAAATGATGAAGGAAGCCGAGGAGCGACATCAGAAAGAAAAGGAATATGTAGCTATCCTTCTAATTTGTCTGTCTTTTATCTAACCTGAGGCCAAAACAAGCCCTGCATGCTATTTCGCTAATATATTGGTGCTTCAGGTCCCGTCCAGGCTACAGCAGCAGAGAAGTTTTTATAGCTACCATCAGTGCTCAGTGCAAAGGAACAGCCTCTGAAAGGCTGCTTTCATTGGCATTTACAGTTTTAGGAGCATGCTGCAGAGCAGTAGGTTAGAGCAGCCAACTCACTGTTACTGTGCAGCTGGTGCATTGTGATGTTGGGTCAGATGATGCCATTGGTTTTCAATTGTCTCTGGTATTCAATACTCCATCTCCCCACACAGTAAATGCACATGCCTAATCCATCAGAGAGGAGGACAAGAACATGGGATTGAAGTGAAATGGCGGAAGGCTGCTATTCCCCCAGGTTCAAAGCCTCTCCAGGCATCCTACAATGGGTCCAGTTTTGCCAGTGGAAGAGTCCACAGGAGCTACTTGCTCTGACAAAGCCTTGCCTTCTCTGTTTACCTCCCTATATTGGTTTGCCAGTGCCTCTTTCAGGCAGGCAGGATCTGGGTCCATTTAGCAGCTTTGTCTGCTCTTCCTCCCTTTCTGGAGGAGGGGACATCTCTAGCAGGGGGACAGGGAAAAGCAGGTCCAGGTGGGATGTCCCCCGCAGGCACAGCTGGGATGGGAGGAGGACACTTCTCCATCTGTAGTCTCACACATTCTGTGACTCAATCAGGCTAAAGTTAGTTTTCTCAGACTGCCTGGTATTTTCACAGCAATCCTCACATCCACAAAAGATCGGAGTTCAATGCTGGCACATGGTCCCTCTTCTCAGTGGAGGCAGCAGCTCTCAGAGGGAGTGACAGGCTCTCATTAGCTGCAAGAAAGCTTTAGTTTTCACCAGTCCTCCAGCTAACTCAGGAGCAGCATGAGAGAGCTCTAAAAAGAGGACATTTATCCATTCCCTGTATCTGGAAACAGATATATTAACAAAGCCTGGCTAATGGGTGTCTTAAAATATGGATGAAAATGCGGGGCTCTAAGTCCTGTGGTTAGAGAACAAGGGAAACGCGGCATACACCTCTTACCAAAAATTGTCCATAAGAGCATTTATCCTTTCTCTGCACTGATTTTGCAGCTGGAACACCCACACCTGCTCAGCTTTACTTCCAACTAAAGAGTAAGGGTGAAAAGGATCTGGAGCTACTCTCTGCAGATCTGCATATCACTGCATGACAATTTGTGGTCCAGCTGAATTATTCCATTTCACTGTGAAACCTACATAAAGCCAAACCCCAAAATTTCATTCATGACAATTGATTCTTGGCAGATTTAAACACCAGTAAACATGCCCAAGGAATCACTTACAATGGCGAAGCAAATATGGGCTTACTTTACTGCTGCCACTGGGAGTTCTGCTACTGAGTACCAGATTTCAGATACTGGGAGGAAAAAAAACCTCAAAACAGAAGAGGTAAAAGACCAGGCATTGGCTCTGTGAAAAACTGGTTTATCCAGCCTTGTGTAAATGACCTTTCTTGCTGCGCCTCTCAGAACATGAGTTTTGGGGCTGTTTGTCACCTGTGTCTGTCCCTGTTTTAGTCTAAACTTCTTTGTGTGTATTATCCAGAACTAGGATGCACAGTTTTGGTATTTTCATTTCTTTTAAAGCAGTGAAAGTCATCACTATCTACAACTGGGAGTGGAAGATTTTCTTTGTTGGTTTTGCTGTATGTATAAGTAGCACCTAAGAAATAACAGGTTTGAAAACAAGCTACAAAACCTTTATGCAGTGGGTGTATAATGATATGCACAGTGTACAAAGAATATTTTTCCCATCATCCAAATTAATGCTTAAAAATCCTGTCCTTGACGTAGGCTGGTGATGTACGGCTAACATCACCTCCAAGCAAGGTAGATTTAGCTGCAACACGTAAGGCCAAAAGCCGTGGAATGAGTTAGAGCATAATTAAGCATGTCACGATTCGTCACAGGTAGCCCAGCACCCAGAGAGCTGGCCTACACTTGGCTCCCACCTCCATCCTATTGTTGTGCTCTTAGTCCCACTGTCAAGGTTTGAGCCC
>VZRN01004350.1:1199-11969 GCA_013397935.1 Dasyornis broadbenti
CCCCCGTGGTGGTGACCCTGCCTGGCCCCATCCTCAGCTCCTTCCCTCAGAACACCGTGGTGGGATCCTCCACCTCGGCTGCCGTTGGCAGCATCCTCAGCTGTGGTGGAGTGCCCATCAACTCTGGGGGCTTTGACATCTCCTGCATCACCAACTGCTACGGCGGCAACAGATGTCGTCCCTGCTAAATCTGCTGACAACATCCGTGGACAAGAACTTCCAAGACCTTGCAACATGGTTTTGGGCAGGACACAGAGCTCCAGGACATTTTATTTAGACCTTTGAAACATCGCTTCCTTCTGTTCTCTTCTTTTTGCTGTCCGTGTCTCCCCAGTCCAGTGTAGCATGGATCTGTCACCATTCCTGCCTCTGCAGGGCATTCCAAAGATCTCCATATGGGAGACCCATCTTTGTGGCTGCTCCTGGTGCTCTCTGTGAGCCATCCCCTTTTCTTCTTTAGACTTATTAAAACTGTGCTTCATTCAAGCCTCGGCCTCTGAGTCGTCTATTGTTCTGTGGCAACTCGTTCAGTCTACTCAGGAAAAAAGGTGGAGGAAGCAATGTGTGGGACTCACTGCCGTGGATTTTACTTTGTGCCCTTTCCCTTGGAGCTGATGAAGAACATCCCTGGCTACTTGGCAGCCAAAGGCCATTACGGAGATTATGGCTCCAAAGTGTTTCAGGAATGGGGATGAAAAACAACAATGTCTGGGGACAGCCCACAATTTCATCTCTTCCTATCCTACCTTCAATACCTGGTGTAGGGTCTGTGGCCAGCAGGCTTGGGAACAAGCAGACGAGATCAGAACCTCACACAGTCCCTCAGCACCTGCCAGGGCCCAGCTGCTCTCCAGATTTGCAGGGCTGAGGTGATTCACAAGTTAGTTAAGATTCACACCCAATCTGTGCAGTGGAGTCCCCATTCCTATGAACCTGACACCTGCAAAAAGATCTAGTATTTTGTCCCAGGTGTCCATCTTCCCTGTGCAAATGACTTGTGGCTTCACTATTAATGCCAACATTTAGGAATGTTTTCAGCTGTACCTGAAAATTTCTTTTTAGTCCTTGGCCTTCAGCCACAGGCAATGCTCCAAATATCATCGTCCCCTGGGTATCCATGTTCTCCTGGGTGCAGAAAATGAACTTCTGAAGGCATTGGTTGGCCTCCAAATACCAGCTCCAGTTCATAGCGCTCTGTGATGCATGTGACCTTCCGCACATGCTCCTCCTGCCTATATCTTTGGGCAGAGACAGTGGCTTTGTCCATCTAACTGGGTGTGGGCATGACTTGCTGTGTCCCAAAACCAAGGCCTCACCTGCTCCTAGTGAGACCTGTTGCCCAAGCACTGGCCTCAGTTGCCAGAACCAAATCATCTCCAGTTCCTCTTCACCGTGTGTGTGACCCCATGGACAGCCCCTCCACCTGGCTCCATTTGGACACTACAGTATTAAAAAAACAATAAGCTACTAAAGAGCATCCAAAGGAGGCCACAAGGACAGGGAAGGGTCTGGAAGGGCTATATGAGGAGTGGCTGAGGTCACCTCTTTTTGTTCAGCCTCGAGAAGACGAGACTGAAGTCAGACGTCATTGTAGTCTTCAACATCCTCCCAAGAGGCAGCAGAGGGTCTTTTACCGCTCCTGCAACACCAAGCACTACGGTGGCAGCAGGAGGTGCCCCCCTTTGCTAAAGACACCAGTGACAGACCAGACAAGGAGCCCAGAAGATGATTCCAGTCTCAACTAAGCAGATCATGGCCATGGATTTCAGAAGGGCTGAGCACGTGCCTCTTCTGCTTCAAAGGAGGAGCCCTTTGGAAAGGGCCTGCCTGGGCTCTCTGGAAACATGGCCTATGTCTCTCATTCCTTTCCTTTGCTTTCTCCTTTCCCACTTTTTCCTTTGTTAGTTTCGTCTTCTCTCAGTCTTAACACCCACCAAAAGCTTTTTAGGGGGACTTGCACTGACCTACGGCTGCCCATGGTGATCCTTTCACTCTTGCCCTCTCTCAGAGACTTCATGTTTCTCTTCTTCAACTCATTAAACTCTGCTGCATCCCACATTCTGGCTCTGTGTGGTGCTTTCCTCTCTGGATCCTCTCTCAATGTGTCACGGGAGAAGGACATGTTCTGGGAGGGAACAAGTGGGTGAGCAAGTGAGCCTTTCTCATTCCTGGAGGATTGAGAGGACAGGACTCTTCCTGCTGGCCTCCCTCGGGCCCTGACTTTTGGAGGTGAGGGACAACAACTCTGACTATGCCACAGACAGTCAGCATCAGCCCTTCCGTTGCTGCATGACTTCCCAGAAACGTTCCCCTTGGCCTCAGAACGTGCCCTGTAGATGGCAAGCCCAACCTGTGCTGTGTTCGTGGGAGGGTCCTGGTGCTGCCCATCAAGCACGTTCTTCCTGGACAGCACACAAAAATACACAGCTCATCACAGGCTGTGTTCCACAGTTGGATTTGTAGGCTTCCAACACAGCTCTCTGCTCCACCAAATGGACTTTACGAGACACAGAGCACTGAGGGACAATTAATTCCTAGAAATTTAATGAACTGTTTTCTTTCAGGAGATTAGGGCACAGGGATTCCCAGCAGCAAAACAACAGTGATTCCCCTGGGGTAGATGAGAGACAGGAAAAGCAACAGAACAGTTTGGGACATAGGTGGAAATCTCACTATCTTCCCCAGTCTTGGGCTGATGAGTCTTTTTCACATGGAAAGGGTTTGACTGATGTGCAGGCGCACAGCTGCAAATAGATTTTCCTTCCTCTGGCTTTTTTGGCAAGGAGATAAAGCCACAAGATCAGTCATGATTCACAAGGATGACTCTCTTAACTGTGTGCCAGAGGAGGCTGGGGGAAGGATATGAGAGCAGGACCAGTCAGTCAGATACATCTTTTTTTAATGCTCATTCCCATACCACAATTAGTTTCAGCTCAGGGTGAGCTCCAGGTAGAGCCTGGTGTGATCCATGTGGCAACCCTCAAGAGCTCCTTCAACCTGGACTTTGCTGTTTTCCCAAGACCCTGGGTCTGGACCCAGGATACTGTTAACGGTGTTTGTCTCCGCCGCAGAGGCTGGGGAGAAGAGACCCAACCTCACCACCACCCCAACAAGCCATGCTGGACAAGCTGAGGTCAGACCCACATGCAAACAGTGCTGTAGAGGGAACCACTCCACAGGAAACATACACACAACTTTATAAAGTTTCACAGATCTACCATCATTAGATATGCCTCACTTCCATATATGATAAAATCAGCAATATTTAGGTTTGTCTTATCTTTTGGTGAAATCCTGACACTTCCAGTACAATTTAATAGAGCATGGCCCCAAGGATTACATGTTTGAACACATCCCATTTAAGAAGAAAAATGAGACTTTAGAATCATTACGGTTGGAAAAGACCCTTAAGATGGAGTCCACGTTGGGGTATGCCTCTGCTGACATTGCCATGGATATATATTGTGATTATACAGCAATAATTGGGTCCTGCAGCTGTTAGTGTGGCTGTGTTGGCATTGAGATGCTGACAATCAGTTGTCAGTCGCCATCTCCTGTCCAGCTTTTGAACTGGCCAAAATGGGAAATTATACGGGGAGCGGGTTCTAAAGATAATTTGTCATTTTTCCAAATCACCTATGCCTTCAGAAGCTCCTTTTCACACAGCAGAAGTTGTGTATTTTGGTACATTAGTGATCCTTGAGTCAGGGAGTTCAGACTTTCAGGGAGTACACGCATTGTAACCTCCAGAGTTTTAGATTTTCGTATCAGGGTTAGGGTTGATATTTGAACCAAAAGGCACACGCTGCCATTGGGCATGCACCAGGTTCAGCTCTTCAAAACATCAAACCCCAGATATTTTCTTTATGATCTTTAAGTTCAACTTCTCACCCGGGAGCCATTAATTAACCCCAGTGGTTTGGCACTTACCTCTTGCTCTGTTTACTTCAGTGATTTTAACTCTTTGCCCTCCAGGCCAGACACACAGCTTCTCAGCTGTGTTAATGTTGAAATCTGTGCTCCCATATCAATCCCAAATGTCATTGTTGATGAGGACTAACAGGAATCAAAATATATCACTATTAAAATCTATGCATTGGTAAGTTTCCACTCAACTGACTGACAGGCCCATTTGCAATCCGGGTGTTTTTGAGTTTTGACCTCAAAATTTGGAGAGAGAAAGAGTTATTATCCTCTCTTGGAGCTGGTCATGGTGTCTGAATGTTTGGAGTATTTCCTCTCTGATTGCTATCGCTGTGACTCTGAACCATATTAATTAGACTGTGGATGAGCCCAGCAGGCTGCCTCTGAATTGCAGCTCTTGGAATGCCTAATGCTAATACTTGATTGTAAAACTCTCTCCACCCTTGAGTTCTGTTTGGACATTCAGTGGGTTCTGGTTCCCAGGAGCTATTAATTTGCCTAAGATTGCAACCTGTACTTTTGGTTTCACCAGATAGATCACTTAATCTCATCTCTTGCCCATGGTTCATGATGCTGTGCACTAATGTTGCCCAGGCAGGGAGATTTCTGTGCATTAGGGCTTCTGCCTGATCCTCAGCAACTTCCCTTATGGTCAACTGGGGATTAAAATCTGTGTCTTTCTTAATGTTATCTCTTTTTTTGAAAAGGTAAAGTTTGGGTATGCTGTGTTATAGCATGTCACAGTTTACAGTGGTCGAAAGAGGAACATTCAGGGCTCTGCTTGTGCATGGCCTGGCTGCAGCCAGCTTTAGCTCTGGAAAATCCATTCAAGGATCTAATAGGTATTAAAAGAGGCTCCCCTCTCCCCAGCACATCCATTCCTCCAGCCCAGTATGCCACCCCATGTTATGGAGTGGGGATGATCAGGTTGTTTGAGATCAGATTTTAAAAAGACACCAGGACCCCCAAATCCCCTGGTCTCATCAGCATTTAGTAAGATTCCTTCTCCTCCAGTTAGACATACCTGCCATAGATATTCAATTTCAGTCTGGGAGGACACACCAGGGCAAAGATGTCTGTGAAGAAGCCAGAGGTCACAGCAAACTTGATGGAACTGTTGGCACCACATGCCCAGTCCCAAAATCAACCCCCTGTCTCGTCACTGCTCTCTGCCCTTGGCTCTGCACACCCAAGGAGTGTCACTGGCATAGCCCCTTCACCCCAGAATCCCACAGGCTGGTGCTGCCTTTGGAGCTGGTGTTGTCAGCCTAGTGGTCCATGAAAAGCTGGGAACAGCTCCACAAATAGAGTCTGGGAGTGTGGAGCCAGCAGGAGCTGCAGCTCTGACCCAGGGCCTGGAGGGACCAGCAGCAGCAGAACTGCTTGGAGCAATTCTGTATTGCAAAATACAAAAATGTATGGGAGTGTGAGTAGGGATTGCCCTGGTATCAAGGGACTATCACCACTCTTCCACAGTCATAGACACTGTCTTTTCTGTTCCTTGAGTCTACACCGAATGTCACCAGGAATGGAAATCCATATATTCCCACAGGAATATACGGGGTCACAGAATGGTTCGGGTTGGAAGGGATGCTTACTGGAGTTACTGTTTGGCTCCCTGTCTCCGTCATGGTGCCCTCACATGTGGTTTCAGTCTCCATCCCAACCACTGTGCTCTCAGACGCAGTTTGGACCCCTGTTTCAGTCATGGCATTCCCAGAGGTGGTTTGGTCCCTGCCGTAACCATAATCATCTGACTGAAATGAGTCATGGCTCAGCCGGCACAGGTCAAACCCCAACACGAGTACCAAAAGCTGCTGGTTTTCACTGGGGCAGGCAAGGCACCCTTCTGTCAGCTGGGACACCTATTTACAAGGATTTTTAGCCTGCTGAAGTGTAAAGTCCCAGGATATGAGAGGTGATAACTACTCTGGGCACTTGCCCAAATGCTTTCACACACCCTATCACTCAGGCATCAGCCACCTCAGGGCATGTTTCACTGCTGTCTCACACGAAAGTTGTCTCCTCTCCCAGAGGATTACACTGGATTCCAGAAACCTGACAATAAGCCAACAGTGTTAATTAGTACCGCTGTTAATTGAACAGCTCAGGTGAAGGTAAACAAGGACCTGGGGAGCCTGCAAAACAAAAGAACTTGTTTTGCTCGTGGATGGGAAGAGGGATGTGAAGGTAAACAAGGACTTGGGAAGCCTGCAAAACAAAAGAACTTGTTTTGCTCGTGGATGGGAAGAGGGATGTGCATTCCTTCATCCTCTCCACTCCATTGCTCCCCCAGCCGCAGCAAGGGCATTGCAGCCACGGCAAAGCACACAGCCTTTGGTTCTATCAAAGTGTTCCCAAGCTCATTTTAGATGTCGGAGCATCTATCACCGCTAAGGTTTAAATCGCAACAATATAAATAAACATCTGAGCTGTATATCAGGCAACTGATCTTCAGCTTTTACTCAGGATAGTGAGGAGAGGTATTGCAGGTATCTCTGCAGGTGTCTCTGGTGGTGATGCGGTGTAGGAGCTGATGGATCATCTATGGGAAGTGCTGCTCTCTTTGCATGGATGAAGGAAAGGACTGAGGTGAATGCCTTTGATATACCACATGTAGCTTTACCATCCCAGTGGGGACATCTACAAGAAATCAGTCTCATAAACCTCCTTTTCATGTTGTGAGTGAGCAGAAACAGTGCTCCGGGATAGAGCTTGTCTGAGCTAATTGAGATTTTCAGATATTTATTTGGAGATACAATTCTAAAGAGAAAAAGATTGATCTCCTTGACCTCCAGACCGGGTGTTTTCACCTGAGCTATTTCACAGATCATCAGTGAGATGATCAGGAAGAAATAGGTAATTTCAGACCTTAATTCATCTCCTCCAAAAGTTTAGTGTACAGGTCAGGCAAGACACGTTTTGCAAGGGTCGAATTTTCTCCCAGTGGTGCTCAAGACAGTTTAAAGACTAAAAACAACCTAGGCAAAAAAACACTTCAGACAAGACATCCAGGTCTTATTGAGAAGACTTCCACCCATAAAGACCCTGTCTACACTGCCTAGAGACAAAAAAGAAAAACGTTGGACATGAGAAAATCACTTTTTGCAACTCCTGTCTCAAGTCCAAGGGTGCTGTGGGGTTAAAAGGAGGCTGATTTACTTGTGCTTTGTGTGGCAGATGCCGCTGATTAGAGCAATCAGCCCAGCTTCTCTCCTGCTCACAAAAATCCTCTCCCTGACACCTCTTTCCCTAGAGTACTTTGGACATGGGTGTGAGGTTCAGCAATCAGGTGGAGCTGCTGGTACAGGCTCCAGTGGCAAGTGGTGGGGTCACATTTAACCATTTGCTGGACCAAGTCATGCACACATGGAAATGCACATGGACCACGGAATTGGTTCCTGCCATTCAACCAGAGCAGTGGACATTCTGTTCACATTGGCTTTGCCAAAACTTTCTACCCTCTCTCCCAAATAATCCTTATAGCCAGACTGTGGAGATACAACCTGGAGAAGTGGAGAAGGTAGGCAAAAATTCTACTAGATGTCTGGGCTCAGAGGATTCTCACCAGATCTAAATACTGCATCTCCCATGCAGGCACCTTGATCCACTAAATTTGCATCATCAGAATGTCTTGACTAGAATGACTAGAAACAAAAGGAAAAAGCTAAGACAAAAGAGCACAGAAAGAAGTGCCACTGTCTTGAGAGCTGATTAAAATTCTTCTGTTTATCATCTCCTGTGCCAGTAAAAATAAACAAACCAACAAAACTGGAAAAGCTCCCTAATTAACCACATGGGAACGATTCGCCTTCCAGTTCTTAATGAGTGATGACAAACATTCCACACTCCAGCAGGGGCAAAGCCGTATGATGCCTTTAGGGGGATCACACGTGTTTTAAAACAATTGCAGGCAACCCAGCCAGCAGGAGCTCTGAGTCTGTTCATCTGGGAGCTCTAAATGGACCCATGTGTGCCAAGGAGATCCATTTCTGTCTAACATCTACTCAGGAGTGCAATCAGCTGCACAGATTCTATACCAATGTAACACCCAAGGGAAGGATGAATAAAGAGGTAACAGATGCTGTTGATTCCTAATGAGCACAGTGAGAGCACCTCTTCTGAAGGAGCAGTTCCGCAGGTGAGCAGTACCTGTCCTCATAAATGGCTATCATTGGCTGTCTGGTCAAGGATTGTACGGCTGGAAGGAGCTTGGCTTTACCTGCCCTGTCAGCTTGCCTGCAAACACCCCACAGGAGTGTGCCAGGCCAATGACTCCAGCCTGCAAGGGAACCCTCCAGGACTTCCAATGCAGTTTATGGTAGCAATTACATGCTCCTGCAATGGACATTCTTGGAATTCTCATCAGCCCTCAGAGCACATATCCATGGGGGAATGAACACAAACGCAGGAATCAGAAGTTAACAATGCCAGAATCTGAAACGCAGACCATATCATTAGCTGGAATGTTTTGCAACTAATTGCAGGAAATTATTGCTTCCACAAAAGAAAATCTCAAGGCCTGGAGCAGTGCAGGACCAGGCCAATTATTAATTCTCCCATCTCCTCATTCCCCTTTTCCTCATTCTGCAACAGATGAGATGGGAGCCCTGTTCTCTTCCTCCAGGATGTGGACTTGGGTGAACGGATCCTGTGCCCTGGGCTAGAATGTTCATGGGTGTGGCTGTTACTTGTAGAGTCCTTGGGACCTAAAGGCAAGGATTATATTTGCCTTCCAACATAGCACCTAACTTACATAAATGGGCCTAATATAAGAGCCCTGTGTGCCGTCCCACTGCTGGGCAGGACTGCGTGCTCTGATAGAGATGCTGGCCTGGTTTGATTTCTTTGGAATCCTTACTACATCTCTCTTGCAGTTTAACCAATTGCATCACAGTGCAAGGTATGTCTTTAGTCGTTACAGTGGGCCCCACCTCATAAATTAATTCAGTTTTCACAAGTGGGCAGAGTTTAGGGCGAGGTGGAGAGTTTGGCTTTATTGCATCAAACTCCTCTGGCGATGAATAAAGGATGGGGAGATCGTAGTCAATGGAGTCTGCCTCCCTCTCTGCCTCAGTAGCAAGGCTGGAAAATCCCTCCTTATTCTCCACCTCCCCACTGAGACAGTAAGTTTGCAAATTTAATTCTCTTTGGAAGAAGTCATCCAACTGGTTCCTCAAGTTTTCAGCCAATCTCTTTTTAGCATTCAATTCCTTTTCAGCTTTCTCTCCAGCTAGGCATTCAACTTCAAATTTGCAAAGTTTTAGTTCAGTTAAACAAAGACTAAAATCCTTATTTCATTGCTTGGCAACTAAGTTCTCTCACCAAAATGACAGGGTGTTTTTTCTTTTCTATTACTATGTCCCTAGTTTTCTTGACTATACCGTGCCTCTGTAAATATTCTGTTAAGCCTTTGCTCTGTTTGTAAAAATTTGCCAGCCTGCCGACTACACCAAATTATCACGCTTGGAGAGGGAGTTTCAGACGAAGTTGATTGGAGAACACCTGTTGACTTATGAGGTGCAGAGAGGACCCCTTGACTTTCTAAATTCCTCTTTAGAGAGAAGTCAGGGTGAGGCTGCATCCAGCCTTAGCCCTAGACTGTCAGTGGTTTAAGTAACTTTGCCTCACAGGATTGATGATGGAAAATTAAATATAGATAGATTGATAGACAGATAGAATTATTTATTATGACAAATAATTAGACAAAGTATCTTATTCAGAATTATTTACTACACAGTATAAAACCTAAAACTAGTAGAACTGTATAGAATATGATAGGATAGTGCATGATATCAAAGCAATTATATTAAAGCCAACAAAAAGAAATAAATATTAAAATATATGTTGGTGCAACTCAGCATACCACTGCTCATGGGCAGATCTCTTTCACTCGACATAAAGGAGTATTCTTGAAGGGACATTCCCACTGCAAGGCAGGAAAGCTCATACACACATAGAAGCAGGAAAATGTTAGAAGAACCAATCGTATGAAACTGGACTTCCATAGTATACAGTGACTGACTGTCAGTCACGTGTCTGTGATCCCGACAATGTAAAGATGTTCATTTAGGCTCGATGAGCCAGACACGCGATGCCCCCTCTCAGTCCTCTACTGGCAGGCTGATAATGAGGGCATTTTCTGAGTTACTTGACCATATTGCAGGGCAGAGCATCCTGCTACAGTGTCCTAGCCTTCCCTCCCTCCTGGAAGGCCTATGGCTCTGACCTGTGCCTGCCACATCCCCCCAGAGCAACACCTTTCTCTCTGGCAGCTGGACACAGTGTGCAGAGAGAGAAGGACTACACAGAGGCACAGGCTGGGATGCAGCAAAACTTTAATGAGTTGAAAGAGGGAAAACAGGTCCTCTGAGTGGGCACCGTGGTGCAGGGAGCACCAGGGGGAGGTAGAAGACTCTGCCCCTTGGTCAGGGTGCAGTTCACACCTTGGTTGGGGTTAGACAGTGGATCACAGCCAGAGAGATGACACACAGCAAAGAAGAGACAGACAAAAAAGAGTGGGAGAAACAAGAAAGTTAACAAAGAGGCATGGTTTCCAGAAAGCCGAGGCACCCCTTCTCCAGCGCACGTGGAGCCATGGATGCTCAGTCCCTCTGAAAGCAATGGTCAGGATCTCCATGCTCAGTCCAATTCCATCTTCTTGGTTCCTGGGGGTCCTTGTATGGGGCCGTCACCAGCAGCTTTAGCAGATCCTGTTGCAGTAGCGGTTGGTGATGCAGGAGAGGTCAAAACCTCCAGAGTTGATGGGCACTCCGTCACAGCTGAGGATGCTGCCAACGGCAGCCGAGGTGGAGGATCCCACCACGGTGTTCTGAGGGAAGGAGC
>VZRN01004362.1:290-13544 GCA_013397935.1 Dasyornis broadbenti
CCAGTGGGGTCCACCGCAGGCTGTATTTGGGGTGCACCACGCGTGTGCCGCAGCCCGTGTGTCCGCGCCCGCAGCCCGTGTGTGTGTCCGCGCACGCAGCCGCCGCTCCCCGCTCCCCGCCCCGGTGTGCCCGGTGCCGTCACATGCGTGTGAACGTGCGCGGCCCTGTGCACCCGTCAGGTCGCATCCATCAGCCCGCGGCCCGTGGCGTTCGCTCCGACGCCCGCGTGTCCCGCTCCCCGTGCGCAGCCACGGACGGCGGTGGGTGCCCGCTGCGCCCCGAAAACCTTGGGAAGCATCGCTTGGAAGCATCACTGGGGCTGGGATCTGCCCTCCACCATGCCGCCTTCCTCCTCGCCTCCATCCCGGCTCCGTCTGGGAGTCCGCGGGCTGCAGCCCGGCGTTGGTGGCGCAGAGCCCTACGAGGGCCGCGGCACGTCCTGGCCCTCCGGAGCGGCTCCCGCTCCCGCTCCCAGCAGAGCCGGTCCCAGCAGCCCTGGGGCAGGAGTTACCCAACCTGTCTGCCCGCTCCCGCCGCTTTCCCAACCAGTTCGGAGCAGCTCCGGCTCTTCTTGCCTTCACCCTCTCAAGAGTCCTTTCTACGTGGCCATTTACATCATTTTGGTGATTTTTGTTCACCAAAAATCAGCACTTGTTCAGGACTTGTAACTCCATTTCAAAGGAAAGAGGGGGAGAAGCAACCAAAGCCAGAGCCAAGACAATCCTGCTACCAGACACCTTTTCCTGGAGGATCCAGTCCCGCTGGACCCAGCGTGAATCTGTCAGGCATTCCGGTTAAATTCCCGGATCATGACCTGATTCGTTTTAGGATTTGAACTCAATGATCCTTGTGGATCTCTTCCAACTCAGGATATTCCATTAATCTCTTGTCGCTGCCCCTACATTTCAATTCACCCTCTCATCCAGCTTTTTTTTTTTTTTTTTTACCCTAAAAAGCCAAATTCTCCGTGGTTAAGTGGAAATTAAAGCAGTGTTTGAGCCTAAAAATAGCTGGACACATCTGTCTGCCTTCCCCATCTGCCGCCGGCCTGGCTGGATGAAGGAAGCAACTGTCTGCGCAAAATGAGGGACCTGTCTCAACCTTCTGTCCCACAAAATCAGTTTATTCAGGGAAAATATTCCCCAAGACTCCATTGATTTGCCAGATAACACCCTAGTTGGGAAAAGTCAGGAGGCGCTGGGCTCTGCTCAACCAGTTCCTCTAAATAAAGCCATTTTTAAAATTTGAGGTTTTTCAGCTGGTTTTGGAATTCCTTTCAGGGAATAAAGCTCCCAATGGAAATCTTTTCAAGGCATCCCAGCTGCTTGCTGGTTCCACGTGGGCTTGTAATAATCTATAGGCATTTAATGCCACGTTCCTTAGGAAAAGGAAGCGGCTGATTGTAGGGATTGGAGCTGCAACCGGTTCTAATTTCTCTACTGTGATTCCTTAAGGACGAGTGATGCAGTAATAACAATGTCAGAGCCCTGCTCAGCAGCCAGAGCAGGGACAGAGCATCCTGAAGCCCTGGGACCAAGCCGACCCACAGCACAAGGCAAAGCCCCCCTGTAGCGCTGCTGCTCCTGGGGACCCCCAGGAGACTGTTGGGAACCTGATGAGGGTCATATCCCACTTTTACACCAGGGAAACTGAGGCACGGGTGGGGATAGAGGAATTGCGAACCAGACCATCCAAGCACGGAGCAGCTGGGATGATCCTGGAGCTGGAGCCACTCCAGAGAGGCATGAACTCATCTGCGATCACCTGCCCCATGATTCATCGCTCCAGCGCTGCTCCACATAGTTTCCAGCGAGGTTTCATTGGACACGGACATACACATCCCTACGAACCCATCGGCATCAGGATGACACTGGTGACCAGTTATTGACTTTGCCCTGTCACCCAAAGCACCGGAAACCTGGAACTTGGCTGGACCCAGCCCTTGCACGGGGCTGGGAATAGAAAACCGGTTGGAGAACTTTTCTTTCTTCGGCAGCCACGGGACGAGCTCGTGACCTTGGGCTGAGCTGGGTGAAACAGCCTTTCCCCAGCTCTGTGGAGAGGGAGGGGGCTCGCCCATCCCAAACTGCTCCAGGAAGGGCGAGGGAGGGGAGGATTGTGCCCTGCCCGCGTTGGGGTGGTGGGAATCCATCCATCCATCCATCCATCCATCCATCCATCCATCCATCCATCCATCCATCCATCCATCCATCCATCCATCCATCCATCCATCCATCCATCCATCCATCCATCCATCCATCCAACTGCTGCTCCTCTGCAGATCTCATAGTGCCAGAGCGACTTCCAACCCATCCCAAAACCCCAGCTGCACCCCAAGGTCACCCCTCACAGCCACCTCTCCCCAAAACAGCCGGCGGGATTCCCTGGGGGTCACACTGAATGTCCCTGGGCTGGGCCACCCCAGCTCCCACAGCCTGGCTTCCCACCCCGCTCGCCGGGTTAATCTCCATGGAACGGATGGAAAAGGGGAGATTAAATTAGATTAGCCGGAGCCGCCTAATTTTAGCGTCCTCACGTGTCACTGACACACTGCTCCAGCTCGTCCCTCGCTCCCCTCGCTCCCCCAGCCCTGCATGACCCTCAAGGCCACCAGTCAGGACAGGAGAAATCCAGAGAGGCTTTGGCTGGGAAGTGGCACCCAGAGATGGGTGCAAGTGGGTGGGCAGGGGGGTCACTAGACCTGTGCCAGGAGGGGACTGGGGGTGATGGCCATCCTGGAGTGGTGCTGGCCATCCTGGAGTGGTGCTGGCCATCCTGGAGTGGTGCTGGCCACCCTTCATTAGTGATGGTCACTCTCTATTGGTGACAACCATCCACCGCCAGCGATGGTCACCATTCCTTGCTTGTGGCCACTGTCCCTTTGTGGTGGCCACTTTCCACCAGTGATGGCAACCCTCAGCCTTGGGATCATCTCCATCCCCAGGCAGCCCCCTCTGCCCAGGGGGATTTTGTAGTGGGACACTCCACACCAGCACATCCCATTTCCCCCCTCCATTCCCACTCCTGCCCTGCATGTTCTGCTGCCTCCTCCCAAATCAGCACACCGTGAAGATGACATTGGCCTGAGCAGACCTCCCTCGGGGCAGTGCCAGCTCATCCAGCTGTAGAGGGGCCCGCCAGCTCCATCAAACATCTCCTGATCCATTGGATGCTCCACGGGATCGGCCCCGTGACACCGCAGAGGGGAAAGGAGATGGCTGTCCCCTTCCATCCCCAGGAGCCACACTGTCTCCAACATCCCAGGAAGGTCCCCAAGGTCCCAAGAAGGTCCCAAAAGACCCAGTCCAGCACCCAAAGCCTGGATACTGGAGCTGGCAGGAGCTGTGGCAGGAAGGAAGGTGTCCCCAAAAGGCAGCATGGCCAAAGGAAGGGAGAGCTGAGGACCATCCTGCATCCCAGAGGGGCTGTGCCAGCTGCCACAAAGCGTGGCGCAGCTCCGAGGTCAAAAGTCCCGGTCAGGACACAGGACCCTGAGTCACTCTGCCCTGGGATGAGCAACTCCTGTGTGCGGCACTTTCCCAATCACAGCGGAAAGGGGAGGTTTCTCCTGCATCCCTGGGGCACTTTCCGTGGGCACCGCCACATCCCACAGCGTGGGACACGCCACGTCCCCGATGCCACCCAACTGGAGCAGGGACACGAGAGGGACTGGGCAGGGAATGCTCAGTGCCAGGGGGTTTTCCCTCACCTCTGCCATGGAACCCTCATCCTTTCTCCCAGCGCTGTGGGTGTGAGCAAGCTGGATGCCAGGGGTCTCATCTGGGAGTGGGATAACCACTCTGATGGTCCTGTGCCACAGCCACATCCAGCTTGCACTGACCTCTGTGAAATCCTTCCCAACCGATCGGAGGAAATAACCCAAAACCTGGATTTGAGGAAGATGCGGGTGCATGGCTGCGACAGAATCTCACCCTGCAGCCCTGTGGTGTCCTGGGAAAGTCACCGCGCAGGCAGGGACCAGTGTCCACATCTCAGTGGCAAAGCCACGTGCCAATGGATGTGCCTGCCAGCCCATCCTCCGAGCCCGGGTGAGGCACAGGGAAGAGTTGGCGAGGGAGAGAGGGGCTGGGAACCCACCTCCTGCCCCTCCAAAATCCCAGCCAAAAGCCACGGCACTGCTGGTGGGCAGGGAAGGACTGAAACCCCCCAGCTCCCTCAAGTCCAGAACAATTCCCAAGTCCAGCCCAGAGCTCTCTCTGGGATGCAGGAGCAGAGCTGGGCTCTCCCAAGATCCTCACTCACCACAGGCAGCATCTCCCTCGCTCCCTGACAGAATGAACGGCTCAAAGCCCTCAGTCACATGTATTTCCACCAATTCACTCGGACAGGCAGAAAAATACCCCAAATATTACATCCCACCTTGCTCCGACATCACCGCACCTGGCTCAAGGCCAAAGATTTTCGAAACAACTCCCCTCCACCCTGCCATCAATTATTCCCCCCATCCATCCTGTGATCTCTCGACACCCACAGTTGCTCCCCTTTCACCCCTTTGTGCTGCATCCATCGCACATCCTCATCCAGGTGCAAGGAGCACAAACTCCCTCACAATCCCCAATCCAGGGAGAAAATCCCCTTACCCGGGTGAAGCTTTCGCTGTCCATCCCGTTCTCCGTGTGCATGGACGTCATCCTTGGAGCATCCACAATGGTTTGCTGAGACTGAGACCTCAGCGCGCCGAGCTGGCTCTGGGAGGGCTTTATCATCTCTGATCCCTGCGGAGGAAGGCCCTGCGTGCCAGCGCCGAGGTCATTGGCTGGGCACGGCGCGGATGAAGACGGGATTTCAGCAGCAGTGGTGTAATCCCGGAGCCTTGGGATCAGAATGACGGAGCTGTCTGGGATGAGATGCTCTGTGGAGGGTTTGGGCTCCTCCTGCCCCACATGGACACCCCCACAGAGGACCCCTCTGTTCTGTACCCCTTGGCACGGCAATAAAGAGCAGCGAGATCATGGATCAGCCCCGCATTGCTCTGTCCCTATGGGGGTGACCTCGCTTGCCCTCAGCCCAAATTTCAGTGCAGAGAGTTTTACTGATGAATCCTCTCTCCTTTTTTTGCCAGAGAGGGGAAATAAAATGGAAAAATCCCTGCTAGGGTGGGATGGATGTGTTCAGAGGGGCTGGAAGCCCTGAGGCGGAATGAGTCCGTACGGCCCTAAGCCTGCTGGAGACACATCATGCGTGTGCAAATGTGTGCTGCGTGTGAGGGCACACGTGGGACAGGGACACGTGGCCTCCCACATGGATCTGACCCGGCAAAGGGCTTAATTGGGATCTGCAGCATCTGCCATGGCAGCAGCGGCGGCTTCTCCACTTATGTGGAGCTTCGAGAGTCCTGGAGAATTCCAAAAACCCGGATGGGGGATAAAAGAGGGGGAAAGAAGCTGCCTGGCTCCTCCTCCACCCCGTGGCTCCTTGGGTCCGTGAGCCCATCCCTACGTGACCGTGGGCACGCAGGGCCCCTCTCCCTGCTGCTGGAGAGGAGCTGCCAGGCAAAGAGGGTTAAGGTTGATTCATTTATTAATTCTAACAGCAATTATCCCGCTCGGAGGGCCCAGCAGCACTATCAGCCAGTGCTGGAGGGTTATCTGGGATGGGAAAGGCGGGAATTGCTGTCAGGGAGGAGGAGGATGGAGCTGCAGCTCCAGGTTTTCACATCGCAGAGAGGGACAGGCTTGAGAGAAGGGGCAAAGCTCGGATTTGGGAGCAGCAGGCTCCACGCCGGGTTTAGGCACCACGTAGATGGGCTGAGGGTTAAACCCAGACCTAAATCTTGGTCCAGGTGCTGAGCTCAGCCCCAGGCCTTGGTCAGGTGCCGCATGAGCTGGGGGGAGCAAAGCAGAGCTGAGCTCCAGCCCTGGTGCCATCCCTATCCTCATCCCTGCCCCTATCACCATCCTGATTCCTGCCCCAATCCTATTCCCATACCCATCCCATCCCTGTCCCCATCCTGGTCCCTGTCCCTATCCCATTGCTGCCCAAATCCCTGTCCCAATCCCATTCCTATGCCCCTCCTCATCCCCGCCCTGTCCCAATCTCCATCTCCATCCCCATCCCCAGTTCAAATCTGCTCCCATCCCTATCCCTGCCACAATCCCTGTCTTGTTTCCTATTCCCATCCCTATCCCCATCCCCGACACCATCCTTGTCCCCATCCTGGTCCTTATCCCATTCCCAAACCCTTCTCCATCCCTGTCACTGTTCCCATCTCAGTCCTAGTCCCTGTCCTGTTCCCTTACTCATCCCTGGCCCCATCCCTGTCTTGGTTCCTGTTCCCATTTCATCCTCATTCTGCCTCCATTCCCATCCCCATCCTCATCCCTGTCCCCATCCCCATCTCTATCCCTGTCACCCTCTCTGTCCTGATCCCGGTCCCTGTCTCATCCTTGTCCTATCCCCATCCCTGTCCCCACCCCTAACGCCATCCTGCTTCCTGTCCCCATCGCATCCCCAATCCCTTTCCTGTCCCAACCCCAGCCCCACCCTGGTCCCTGTCCTGNGAAAATCCCATCACATCCCATCCCATCCCATCCCATCCCATCCCATCCCATCCCCAGGGCACACGGTCATCGGAAACAGCCCAGGACTCATCCGGCCCCTGGGACAGCCAGACCCCCACCCCGAGCAGTCCCCACATCCACCTGCCTCGTGACGAGGGTTTGGCAGCGCCTTCATCCAATGGAAACTTCTTTCATCTCCAAAAATTCCTCTGCTCTCGGACGGGGAAAACTCCGGCTGCTCTAGGCTGGGATCCTCCCTCCGCCGCCCACAGCTCGTACAAAGCCTCCTTCACCCGGGAAGGACAGAGCCACCTTTGTTCATCCCACTCCGACCGCGGCCGGCGTGGCAGGAACAGCACCGGCCCTCCGGCTCCGCCATCCACCTCCGGGAATCTCCAGGAATGAGAAAATCACTGAACCGCGAGCGTTGGGTGGTGGGAGACATGAGGTGGGGGCATGGCTGCTTGTCTCGGATTTGCTCCCTCCCACCAATCCCAGCAGGGTTTCAGTCATTATTTGGATTTAACCTAGCCAGGATTGTTTAATATCCCCCTGGAATAATGGTTGGGTTGAGGGGATCCAAGCGATGCCGAGCCCCACAGCCCGGCTGCCCCTGCCGGAATCCTCGCCATGCCAATAAATCCCTTCATTGTCTCTCCCGCCCCATGGATAACCCAGGCATGGCGGGGGTGAGACCTGCCCCTTCCCAGCATGGGACTCCCGGGAATCTCGGTGGGTGGCCGGGACAATCCCCACCCCTCAGCGCCCCACCCCCTGCTCTTCATTACAAAAGGGGGATAAATAATCCCTTTATAAGGAGGGAATGGAGCAGCGAGTGCCTGGGATGCAGCAGGGTGGCGATGGCCCCGGGATGTCCCCCGGGATGTCCCTCGGACCCCCCGACATCCAACCGGGAACCCATTCAGCCACAAATCCTACAACATCAACCCTAGGGCTGGATGCAAATGCAGGCCCTGGAATTCACTCACAAATATCCCTTCAAATTTCTGGGTGAGCAGGGAAAACCGAGCCAGAAGAGATCTCTGTCTCACATGGGAGTACCGGGATGTTTGGCAAAGACAAGGTACTTGGGAGATGCGGTCCTGATGTCACCAGCAGCATTGATGGCAGAGGGAGAGATGATTTCATGGCTTTAATGCCAGGATGAAAGTTTTCCAGGAGCCCCCCTGTCCATATGGACGCCTGCTCTCCCGCATTTCCCTACACTGGTGGCTGCGAGCGCATCCCTGGGCACCCAGAACCCACTGGACGCGGGATGGGGATCCTGATGCCAACCCAGAGAGCTCAGGGAGCAGGTTACGAATGACACCAGAAATTCCGGGGTGCAGCTTCCCGGTAGAGCACGGGCCTTGGGATGTGTTTGGCAGCACGAGGAGGAGGAGGATGGAGAGGTGGAAGTGGCCAGAGGTGTTGCCACAGCTCCATAAACCCCTTTGGAGTGTTTCCTCCCCACTCCCCCCCGCCACGGCCGGGATCTGGGCACCACGGAGCCAGCACGAGGCTGGCAGCTCGGGCAGGGACCAGCCACTTCCGAGACGTTTGGGACCATGCCAGGAAGGATTGGGTTTAATCCCATGCCAGCAGCTGCCCCAGCCCTCGATTAGCCCTGGCACCGTCCCCCTTCCCCGAGCTCCCCAGGCCACCCCGCTGCTGTAACTGGAAACCCACGGGACATTTTCCAGTCGCAGGTTGTCAGCAAATGTCAGATCCTCGACGGATCATGGGCGTTGGGGTGGGTGGGATGGGGTGACACCTGGAGCATCCTGGGATGGGGTGCTGGGACCGGATTCCTGCTCTGCCCACTCTCAGAGAGGGAAAATGAGAGGGATAACTGAGCCTGAAGGGCTGGGAAACAGCATTCCCAATGAGCATTCCCAAAACATCACCCCCGGGGCTGCTGGGATGGTGTTTCACAGGAGTTCAGCCTTTTCCAAGCTCCTGTTCCTAACTGGGACTCCTCATCACGCTGCCCCCTCATAACTGTCACCCCTAAAAAACACAGTCCCTGAAAAACAAACAAACAAAAAAATAGTGACCCCTAAAAAATGTGGGCCCTAATAACCGTGACCCCTAAAAACCATGATCCCCAATAACCCCAAACGCTAATAATTGTAACCCCCAAAAGTGTGACCCCTAATAACCCCAAACTCTATTAACCCCAAATCCTATTAACCCTGACCCCTAACAACTGAGACCCCTAAAACACATGGTCTCTAATAATCATGACTTCCTTAACCCCAAACCCTAATACCTGTGACTCCAGGAAAACATGTCCCTAACAAATGTGACCCCAAAGAACCATGACCCCTAAAAACTCTGACCCCAATAATCACGACCCCTAAAACACGCAGTCCCTAATAGCCCTGACCCCTGATATATGTGACCCCAAAAACCATAGTCTTCAGCAACATATTAAAAAACATGAAGCCTAAAACCCACAGTCCCTGACAACCATGGCCCAAATGTGACCCTCAATAACTGTGACCCCTAAACCCCATGATCCCTGCTCACCATCACCCCTAATAACCCTGGCTTCTCATAACTGTGACCCCCAATAAGGCTGATCCCTGAAAACCACAGTTCCTAACATTTGTAACCCCTTAAAAAGAGCCCTAAAAAATGTCCTCTAATAACTGTGTCCCCTAATAACCCCAAATCCTAATAACCATGACCCCTAAAATGAGGTCGCGAACTGTGACCCCCAAACACCCTGACACTAATAACTGTGACCCCAAATAACCATGACACCCCCAATAACTGTGCCTCAACCCCAATCTCCAATTCCCCACAGGCTCCGTTCATTTCCCCTCAAGGCACAACCCCTGCAAACCCCATTTCCACCAGCCCCTTCTCCACCCCTCATTTTTCCCTCAATATTTAACTCCCCTCCATCCAAATCGGAGCATTTCTCAGCTTTTCCCAACACAGAGAAGGAACAAACCCCAGCTGGAGGGGTTCCACCCCGACCCGGATGCTCCCAGTGGCGAACCCAGCTTAGCAGCTTGGCACAGACCCATTTTTGGGGTGACTTTACACCTCCCTGCCCTCAGATTAATTTGTCAGATACCGGAATTATGCCCAGATGGGGGCAGGAATAATGGGATTATCCAGAGCCTGCTGTGGGACAGGGAAGCTTATTACAGAGCATTAAAGAGAAGAAAATTGGGTTTTTCTAAGTTCTTAGAAAAACCTCAATTAACTTCGAGGTGCCTCTGAGGCTCATTTTAGGGTCATTTAGGGGTTTATTTGCAATTTGCTCCACACCTTCACCCTCCTCATGGACACAGAACAATTTCCAGGATCCCGGAGCAGCTGGGGGTGGTATCCAGCCCCTGCAGGTGTTTCCAGGTTTGGGGAAATTGAGGCACAGCAGCCCCAACCCTGCACAGGGGGCACGTCCACGCCCCACACACTCCACAGAGCACCCACTCCCTTCTGGAGCCCCCAGATCCCCCAGGAAAACCAGGGTGAGGCCCCTTGGAGGGCTTTTTCCCATGAAAACACCAGAGGGGAGGGAAAATCCGTCCCGGTGGTGGGACTGGGATGAGGTTCCCCCATGGTGGATAACAAAAGGTGACCTGACAATTCTTTCTGGGGTAAAAAGGGAGGTTTTAGCATTTTTCATGAGTTTTCCAGCACGTCAGAGACTAACACTGCCACCTAGCGAGCCAGGCTTGTGTTATTAAGCCTCATATTTCTATTTTCCCCACACAAAAGTTCCTCCCACATTTTTCGGAATACCCGAGGCCTCTCAATTCAATGCGTTTCTCTCCGGAGTGAATCCAGGTGCCCATCGGTGCCAAGCCCCCAGACGTGCCTCAGGATGGTTTGGGGGGGGGGCCTTTTGTGGGTTCAGGGCTTCGCGGATACCAGACCGGGATGGTGGGTGAGGAAACTGAAGCACAGTCACAGCTAATCAGGCCCGGATGGGTCTCACCTGTGCCTCTTTGGTCCCGGCTATTTAAAGCCCTTTTTCGCCAATTTTCTCCTCTTTTGAGTGTCCCCTCCTTGGGTACAGCTTCAGTCCCTTCCTGGGATGGGGGAGCCCAGCGGAGCCGAGGGGAGCCTGGGGGTCCCACAGCCCTCAGGGGTCCTGGAGCCCCTAGGGGTCCTGGAGCCTTCAGGGATCCTGGAGCCGTCATGGGTCCCACAGCCCTCAGAGTCCCTGGGGATCCCAGAGCCTTCAGGGATCCTGGAGCCCCTGGGGGTCCCACAGCCCTCAGAGGTCCTGGGGGTCCCGGAGCCCTCAGGGGTCCTGGAGCCCCTGGGGGTCTCACAGCCCTCAGAGGTCTCACAGCCCTCAGAGGTCCTGGGGGTCCTGGAGCCCCTGGGGGTCTCACAGCCCTCAGAGGTCCTGGAGCCTTCAGGGATCCTGGAGCCCCTGGGGGTCTCACAGCCCTCAGAGGTCCTGGAGTCCTCAGGGGTCTTACAGCCCTCGGGGCTCCCGCAGCCCTCAGGGGTCTCGGGGGTCCTGCAGCCCACGCCGCCCCCCGAGGTGCTGGAGGTGCTCCTGAGGCAGCGCTTCGGGCCCCTTCCCTGCCCGGCCACCATCACCCGGCTGCGGCGCGGCCCTGACGGGGGCTACGAGCCCACTGGCGACCTGGCGGAGGTGCTGGAGCGGCGGCAGGCAGCCAACGCCAAGGAGAGAGAGAGGGTGAGGGACCCCAGAACTGCTGAACCCCAAAAATCACACGCTGGGGGCTGTGTCACATCGTGGTGGTGGCACCTAGGGCTGCTCTAGGTGGGGACACTGGCAGCGCCACCACAGGGGTGGATTTAATCTTGGGGGACCCAAGGTAAATTTTAGGACAGCCTGGTTTAATCCTGTGTTGATCAGTTCAATCCTGGGGGGCTCTGGGTAAATTTTAGGAGGGCTGAGTTCAATTCTGAAGAGCCCGGTTTGATCCTGGGGGAAGAGGGGTTTGGTTTAATGCAGTGAAGTCTAGTTTAATCCTGGAGAAACCCCAGTTTAATCTTGGGAACCCCAGTTTAATCCTGAGGGACACAGTTTAGTTATGGGGTCCCAGTTTAATCCTGGAGGGGTTGGTTTAATCCTGAGCACCCAAATTTAATTCTGGGGTGGTCTAATTTAATCCAGGAAGGGGACATGTTAATTCTAATAAACCTGGTTATATCTAGGAGGTGCCAGTTTCGTTCTAGAAGGACCACAGTTAAATTCTGAGGTCTCAATTTAATTCTAGGAAGGCCATGTTTTGTTCTGGTGAACCCAGTTTAATCCTAATTTAAAGGCTCCATTTGAACTCTAGGAGAGTTCAGACTAATCGTGGAAGAGGCTGGTTTAATTTTGGGGTCCCAGCTTTAATCCTGGGAGGGGGCCTCGTTTAAACTTGGGGAGCCCAGTTTTATTCTAGAAGGGTCCCCATCCTATTCTAGGAGGCCCAGGTTTAATTCCGGGGAGCCCTGTTTAAACTTGTAAAGGCCCCAGTTCAATCTTGCAGAGCCCAGTTTGATCCTAGAGACCCCAGTCTGATTCTGTGAGGGGCCTACTTTAATTCTGGGGGGGTCGGTTTTAGTCTGGGAGGACCCCAGTTTTGATTCTGGGGAGTCTGGTTGAATCCTGGTGAGCCCAGTTGAATCCTGGGGGGTTCCCAGTGTAATCTTGAGGGATCCCAGTTTGATCCTGGAGGGGGTCCTGGTCTAATTTAGATCTCTTGGTGTCCCCTCGTGGCTTCTAAGAGGGTCCCTTTGGGGTCCCCCTCAGTCTCTAACCGGGTCCCTGGGGGTCCCTGTGTCCTGCAGATCCGGAATCTCAACAGTGGCTTCTCCCAGCTGCGGGCACTGGTCCCGCTGGTGCCGCGGGACCGCCGGCCCAGCAAGGCTGACACGCTGCGGGCGGCTGCCCAGTACATCCGCCTGCTGCGGGGCGTGCTGCGGGATGCGGGGAGCTGCCAGGTGGGTACCCCAAAACCACCCCCGGATCCCCCAACCCCACCATAATGTGGGAATTTGTGGGGCTGATGGAGGTTTTGTTGCTCTTTTTCACCTTGGAATTAGCAATTCAATTTATTTTTAATTAAGTTTTAGCGGGGCACCCCAAAACTGACCCCTAGTCTTCAGCCTCCCTTATAATCTGGAATTTGGAGGGGCTGATAGGGGGAGCAGATGGTTGGGGATGGGGCACATGGAGGGGGGACAGATTTCTTCCCATTTCTTCTGATTTTTTCAGTTTAGAATTTAGTTTAAGATTACCAATAAATATAACTGTTGGGGACACCCCGAAATTGACCTCCAGCATCTGGGGACCCCAAAACTGACCCTCCACTTCCAAACTCCTCTATCATGTTGGGGTTTGGGGAGGCTCATGGGATTTTTCTTGATATTTTTCTGCTTGGAATCAATTTAATAATCTAAAATGAATTATTATTTTTTATTACAAAACTGACTCCCACCTCTGGGGACCCCAAAACAGTCCCCAGTCTTCCTGACCCCTGCTATAATGTGGGCTTTGGGGGATTTTTGTCCTTATTTTTCAGGTTGGAATTAATTTTAAAATTAAAAATAAATTGAATTATTTTTGAGGGTAAGCCCCAAAACTGACCCACAACCCCCCTATAATGTGGGGGCTCGGGGGCCTGGTGGGGATGTTCCTGCTTGAAGTTTCTGAGGTTGGAATTAATTTAATAATTAAATTATTTGGAAGGGGTTTGTTATTATTGGAGGGCCATCTCCTCCAATCTATTTTTTAATTCC
>VZRN01004362.1:14759-29874 GCA_013397935.1 Dasyornis broadbenti
GGCGCTGGGCGCGGCGAGGGCGGAGGCGGGGGGGGGATGCTGGGAGGGGGAAGCTTTGGGGGTCCCTACCCCACCCCGAGCCCCCTGAGAGCCCCGCCGCGTTCTCCTGGGGCTGCTCGGGTCCTGCGGCCTGGGGTCGCCGGGGCCCCCCTGGATTTATCCCGGCCATGGTCCCCCGTTCCCGCTGAGCCAGGTGCGCTCCGAGCACCGAAATTTGTGGGGTCTCCTCTTCCGCACTGAGCGATGGGGATGGGGGGTCACCCCCCGGGATTTGGGGGACCAGCCCCACCCTGTGTGTTGGGGGGGCTCTCGGTGGCTCCCCAAAGCGCCTCAGTGATGGTGACCTGCAGGGGATGGGAGGGTCGGTTTTGGGGCCCGCGGGGAGGAGGAGGCTGTGAACCCCCACCCATGCGGCGGCAGTGCGGCGCCGACCCCGCCATGGTGGGGTGACCCCAATTCGGGACTGGGGTCGTGGGGGAGCGCCCGTGACTGTGCTGAGCTGTGCCCGTTCCCAGCCGCTGCTCCCATGGGCGAGCCCAGCTGTGCCCGTTCTCACTTCCCGTCACTGCCCCAAGTGCTCCCCGTTCTCAGCCACGGCCCCGCTGGTGCCCCAAGCTGTGCCTGCTCTTGCCGCCGCCCACATCCGTGTGTTGAGCTGGGGCCGTTCTCAGCTCCCATCGATGCCCTGAGCTGTGCCCGTCCTCAGCCGCTGCTCTCAGCGCTGTGCCAAGCTGTCCGTTCTCAGCTCCCACTGATGCACTGACTCGTGCATGTTCTCAGCTGCCGCTTCCATTGGTGCACTGAGCTGTGCCCATTCTCAACTGCTACGCCCATTTGTGTGCTGAGCTGTGCCTGTTCTCAGCCCCCGCTTCCACTGTGCGCTGAGCTGTGCCCGTTCTTGGCTGCCATTCCCATCGGTGCACCGAGCTGTGCCCGGTCTCAGCTCCCATCAGTGCACCGAGCTGTGCCTGGTCTCAGCTGTGCCGTTCTCAAGGTGTGTAACCCAGGCTGGGCAGTGTCGCCAGCGGGAGACCTCTCCCCCCGCCACCGCCGAGTGTCCCCAGCCTGTTCGCTCGTCCCCCGAAGGCGCCGGACAGGGCGGAGGCCACGCGGGCCTTATCAGCCCGGCCCAGCTGTGCGGTGTTTTCGGTGCTTTCTCCCCAATCTGTATTTTGGGGGTGCCGGCGGTGACGCCGCGTGTCCCCGTGTCCCGCAGGATGAGCACGGCCGCCAGCCCCGAGCCCCTGCCCGAGCCCCCCGCCCCCGGGCCCCGCTGTCCCCCGCAGGAGGACGCCGAGTTCCTGCGGGCGCGGGGCGGGGGCGGGGACCTGCGCCAGGACTTCAACCTGATGGAGCAGAAGAAGCGGGTGACAATGATCCTGCAGAGCCCGGTGAGCCCCCGGCCCCACTCTTCTCTTGTCCCAGGCCCCACTCCTCTCTTGTCCCCAACCCCGTCCCACCTATCCCCAAACCCTGTCCCTCGTATCCCCAACCTGCTCCTTTGCGTCTCCCAGCCCATCCCTCCCGGCCGCAATCCCGTCCCTCCTGTCCCCAACAGCAGCTCTCTTGTCTCTGGCCCCATCCTTTGTTGTCCCCGCCCCATCCCTCCTGTCCCCAAGCCAGTAGATGTCACCACATGGTGGTGCATGTCCCCACCCGGCAATGTCACTGCCACGGTGCTGCTGTCCCTGAGCTGCCGGTGCCGCTGCTGCCACTGTGCCAGGCCGTGGTGTCACTGACATCGAGATGGTCATGCCACCATCACTGTGCCACCAATCTGGTCATGCCGCCGTCACTGCGCCACCAAGCCAGTGGCGTCACTGACACCAAGATTGTAATGCCACCATCACCGTGCCACCAAGCTGGAGGTGCCACTTCACCGAGCTGGTGATGCTGCCCCAGTGTCCCCAGTGGTCCCATCCACCCCGTTGTCACCTTGTCCCCGGTGCCACAGTCCTTCCGGGAGGAGCTGGAGAGCCTGATCCAGGAGCAGATGAAGAAGGGGAACAACTCATCCCATGTGTGGGCACTGCGGCAGATTGCTGACTTCATGGCCACCACATCCCCCGCTGCCCTGCCCACCTCCCCCATGGGTATGCAGGGCTGGGGACGGGGTGGTCTGGGGACACTCACAAGGGGTTTAGTTGAGGGAGATGGGGTGGGAAAACCCCCAAAATCTTGAGGGGCACCAAAACCTTGCGAACCCCCAAAACTCTGGGGGTCACCAAACCTCTGGGGCCAGCAAACACATTTGGGACCTTCAGGAGCATCAAATGCTTTGGGGCCATCAAACCTTTGGGATCTTGAGGATCCCAAAAACCTTTGGTGTCATCAAACCTTTGAGACCTTTGGGAACTCCCAAACACTTGGAATCATCAAACCTTTGGGATCTTGGAGTGCGGCTCTTGGGAACCCGCAAACAGGACCCCCAAATCTTTGTGACCATCAAACCTGGGGGACCACCAAATCTTTGAGGCCTTGGGGACCCCCAAAACTTCCCTGTCCCTGGTAAGCCCCTGTGGTTTCGGGCTCCCACCGCTGACAGGAGGTCCCTGATCGCCAGGGCTGGCATCGGTCACCCCCATTAATGACCTGCATGGGACGGAGGGGCCGGCGCTGGCCAAGGGCGAGCGGCTGATGCGCTGCAAGGTGGGCAGCATCCACCGGCTGCTGGACCTGTACGGCTGGGCACAGCTGGGACACGCTGCCGTCACTGTGAGCACCCCAAAACCGGGATGGGGGAGCTGGGGTTGTTTTGGGGGGGTTTTGGGGTTGTTTTGGGGCGCTAGGGGGCTTTTGGGACCTGCTGGAGCTGTGCAGCTGGGCACAGCTGCCATCACCACAAGCACACCACAACTGGACTGGGGGGTTTAGAGGGGTTTTGGGGGATTTGCACTGGTGTTGGGGGGTTGGGGAAATTTGAAGGAATTAGGGGCTTTGGGGACCTGTTTTCCTGTTCAGCTGGGCACAGGTGGGGCACGCCATCAACACCATCAGCACCCCAAAACCTGCACAAGGGGGATTGGAGGGTTGGGAGCGTGTGGCAGGGTGCTGGGATTCTGGGAGGGTTGGAGGTTTGGGGGCTTTGGTGGGGAGTTGAGGGCATTCATTGAGGAGATTTGGGGGTTTTTTTGGGCATGAGATTTTGGATTGGGGGTGGCTGTTTTGGGGTTCCTTTTGGGGGGAGTTGGGTTCTGGAGGTTTGGGGGATTTTGAGTGATTGGGGTTTGGGAGGGTTTGGGGGGGTTCTAGGAATTGGAGTTCTTTGGGGGAATCGGAGGGTTTTGTTGGATTTTGGGAGGGTGGGAAGCCGTTGGGTCCTTAGAGAGGTGTTGGTGGTTTGAGGGCTTCTGAGGGATTCTGGAGATTTGGGGTAGGTTGGAATTCTGGTGGTTCGTGTGTTGTTATTTTGGGGGAGAGTTTGTGGGTGTTGGAGGTTTTGGGGTTGTTGGGTTCCTTCAGGATGTTGGTTTGGGGAGGAGTTTGGGGTTTTTTTAATGGTTTGGGTGTGATTGGAGGGGTTTTGAGGCCGTGTTCATTCGGGCATTTTCTTGTGGCTGTTTTTCATCCCCTCTGTCCCCCTGGCAGCTGCGGGTCAGCAAGGAGCAGGAGCACTTCTTGGTGGCCCCGCAGGGGCTGGCGTGCAGCGAGGTGACAGCGGCCAGCCTGGTGAGCCCCCCGCACCCCTCCCCGGGGCTGCCTGGGGGGGAGCAGCACCTCCTGAGCCCCCTGTGCCCCCCAAGGTGAAGGTGAACGTGCTGGGGGCCGTGGTGGAGCAGGGCAGCACCGGCTTTGCCCCTGATGCCCGCAGCTTCAGCCTGCACGCTGCGATCTACGCCGCACGCCCCGACATCCGCTGCATCGTGCGCCTGCACACCCCCGCGGCTGCTGCTGTACGGGATGGAAACGGGGGCACCAGGGATTTGGGGGGGCCAGGGGAATGGGGGGATCTGGGCGAGCTGGGGACCTTTGGGGGAAGTTAGATTTGGGGGCAGATTTGGGAGGTTGGAAGGGTATTTTGGAGGGGTTGGAGAATTTGAGGTTTGTGGTGGGGTTGGGTTTTTTTGGGAGACAAGGGGATCTTGGAGATTTGGAGGGGCTGAGAAGGACTTGGGTTCCTTGGGAGTTTGAAGGGGTTTGGGGGATTTGGAGGCATTGGGAGCTTGGTGGGGTTGGGGTGAACGGGATGATGGGGTGGTTCTGGGCGTTTGGGGCCCTGTGGGGGCAGTTCATTTTTTTGTGGAGTTTGTGAGATGGATGGTTTTGGGGAATTTAGGAAGACGGTTTTGGGGGAATTCGGTGGGGTTGGAGGAGTTTGGGGAGTTGGGGGTTTTTGAGGAGGTTTTCTGGAGGGTTGTGGGGGTTTTGGGCGGAGTTTGGGAGATTCTTTGGAAGGGTTGGGGTTTTTTTGTGGGGGAGGGTTTTTTTTGGGGTCTTGGTGTTTTTTGGGGGTGTTTGGGGTTCCCCCTGCCCTGTTCCGCACCCGTGCCCAGGTGTCGGCCATGCGCTGCGGGCTCCTGCCCATCTCCCGTGCCGCCCTGCTCCTGGGGGACGTCGCCTACTTCGACTTCCGTGGGGAGGTGGAGGACGAGGCCGATCGTGTGGAGCTCCAGAAGTGCCTCGGGCCCACCTGCAAGGTGAGGGGACACCTGGGGGGACACGGGTGTCACCCCACCATCCCCTGCCCACCCTGCTGACGTCCCTTCATGGCTGCCGCAGATCCTGGTGCTGCGGAACCACGGGGTGCTGGCGCTGGGGGACACAGCCGAGGAGGCTTTTTACAGCATCTTCCACCTGCAGGCAGCCTGCGAGGTCCAGGTGAGTGCGGGGTGTGTGATGAGCTGCGTATGGGCTCAGCAACCTGCGCCAGGAGCATGCACTGAGCTGTGCTGGTCTCAGCCTCCGGTGCCCTGTGACTGCACTGAGCTGTGCCACGTCTCAGCCCCCCGGTTCCCCCGTGTACCAGCTCTGTGTCCGAGGGCACCGTGGGGTTCAGCGGTGCCCGGTGCCCGTGCAGGTGTCAGCGCTGGCGAGCGCGGGTGGCGCGGAGAACCTGATCGTGCTGGAGCGGGCCCAGCAGCGCGTGCCCCACGGCCTGAGCGCCGTGCGCCGCGCCGGCACCACCTTCGGGCCCCTGCACAAGAGCCGCCTGGGCGAGCACGAGTTCGAGGCCCTCATGAGGATGTTGGACAACCTGGTGAGCGCCAAAACCCACCCAATCCCCCAAAATGAGCTCCAACGCCTGGGTTTATCCCTGTATTCCTGACTCTGCGCTCTGTGCTTTTCCAGGGATACCGCACGGGCTACACGTACCGCTACCCCTTCGTGCAGGAGAAGAGCAAGCCCAAGAGCGACGTGCTGATCCCCGCCACCGTGACAGCCTTCGTGTTCGAGGAGGAGCCCGCTGGGACCCCTGCCCTGCGCCAGCACGCCCAGAAGCAGCAGAAGGAGAAGACGAGGTGGCTCAACACCCCCAACACCTACACCAGGGTCAACCTGGCCGAGGAGCAGCAGGGCAGCGCCAGCGGCCAGAGGACAAAGACCACGGTGAGGGGCAGATGGAGCAGACAGGGACTTGGGGATCAAAAACCAAAGAAGTGGAGCGTGTCCTGGTTATTGATGCCACTAAAATCTGGGGTGTAGGAAGGCCCAGGCATCCACCTTCATCCTGTAATAGTGATTATTTTGAGATGCCCCCACCCCATTCCAGTGGGGCTGAGTGCCATTGGCTTTATTGGGATCTTCCCTCTCTGCAAGATACATTTTATTGGAGTCTCCTCTCATTCATTGGGGTCTCCCTCTATGCAAGATACATTTATTGGGCTCTCTGCTTTATTGTGAGGGTCTCCCCTCTACTTAAAATGCTTTTCTTGGGGTCTGCCCTTTATGGGGTGCTCCCTTCTAAGCAAGTCATGTTTATAAGGGTCTCCCCTCCATTACTGGAGTCTCTCCCTTGTGCAACATGCATCTATTGGGGTCTCCCCTCTCCATTTGGGGTCTCCCTGGTTTATTGTTTCCTCTCGATTATTGGGGTCTCCCTTCTACACAAGTTGCATTTAGCGGGGCCCTCCCTCTATTATCGGGGTCTCCTCCTTCCCAAAACACTTTTCCCGGGTTTCCCTCCCTGGCCCCACAGTGGCTGCGAGCAGATGAGGTGGAGAAGGGCAGCAGTGGGACCCCCATTCGCATCGAGAACCCCAACCAGTTTGTGCCGCTCTACACGGACCCGCAGGAGGTGCTGGAGATGCGCAACAAGGTGGGCCCTGAGAGCTGGGCTGGGGCTAGGGACAGAGGGCTCTCAGCATGCTGGGGGGCTTTATCCCTGTCCTTGGAGAGAGATTTATCCCTGTCCTCACCCACAGATCCGGGAGCAAAACCGCCAGGATGTGAAGTCAGCCGGGCCCCAGTCGCAGCTGCTGGCCAGTGTCATCGCCGAGACCAGCCGCAGCCCTGTACGGCGCCTGTGTCACCCCGTGTCCCCAGCCCTGTACAGCGCCCGTGTCACCCCGTGTCCCGCTGTGTCCCCAGTTACAGCAGCTGACCAGTGTCATTACCGAGACCAGACACAGCCCTGTATGGCACTCGTGTCCCCCCGTGCCCCCACTGTATCCCCAGGCCAATATCACCCCCTGTCCCCTCTTGTCCCAAATCCCACATGCCCAGCCCCAAGACCCCCTTCCCTGAGCTCCCAGCCTTTCCCTGGCTCCCCAGCATTCCACAGGTCCAGGGGCAGTGACAGCACTCTGAGGGCAGAGGGGACACTGCTCCAGGGGTGTGACACCACTCTGGGGGTCTGTTGCAGTCCACTGAGAGCCACTTGGGGGATGCAGAGGCCAAGGAGGGCCGGGAAGAGGCTCCCCCCGAGCCAGAGCCCCCCAACCCCTTCAGCCAGCTCACGGACCAGGAACTGGAGGAGTACAAGCAGGAGGTGGAGAGGAAGAAGCGTCTGCAGGGTAGGAGCGACACCCCAAAATCCCCAAACAGCCCTGGGTGGTTCTGAGGGGACTCGGGGCCAGCGTGTCTCTCTGTGGCAGGCGAGAAGGATGCGGCAGCAGAGGAGAGGGGAGCTCCCCCGCCCGAGCCACCTCCCCCAGAGCCCCCGGCGCCTGCAGAGCCCACGGAGGGTGAGTGGGGTGATGAGCACCCCAAAACGAGGGGTGGGGTCCCAAAAAGCAGCGGGAGTGTGGGGGGATAAGGGCGGCTGTGGCCAAACCGCGCTGAGACGCAGCTCGTGGTCACCTCATGTCCCCTCGCCTGCCTCCGGGGGATCCCCCCAGCTCCAGAGGGGCCAAGCGTTGATGGGGATTCGTGGCAGGAGGATGTGAGAATCTGCCGGTGGCTTTGTGGGGTGCAGGGGACGCCCCTGTCCCCCATCCCAATCCTCGCGCTCCAGCGGGTGCGATATTCCCCTTATTCCGATCCGCAGCGGGTGTCGTGGCGCGGCTCGGGGCTGCTGGCTCTGCCATGGTGTCTCGTGGTGTCTGTCTGTCTGTCTGTCTGTCTGTCTCCACAACGTCTCCTTTCTCTTTCCTCCCCGTGTGCCTGTCACCCAAGGAGTTATCCCTGAATCCCTGGCGCCGTAGTAAGTACGGAGAGGCCATCCCGGAGGAGGGACACGGGCTCGGGGGGATCTTTGCTCTCCGTGGCCCACTCCAGCCCCACTCAGGGGAAATCCCTTGGGAAATCCCTCCTTGTCGTTGCTTCCTGCTTTTCCTGCTGCCTCGTCCCGGCTCTCCATCCCTCATCGCTTGTCCGCAGGGAGGGGGGAGGCTCAGGGAAGTGGTGCCTGCCGCAGGATGGGATCAAATCCCAACATTCTCCACCCACGGAGGCCAAATCCTGCTCCTGCCCAGGTCCCACTGGAGATTTGGGGGGATAAAACCCCCACAACACCAGCGCTGCTGCCTCAATTCCCTGTTCCCTCTCCCCAAGGTGACAAAAAGGCCGATGGCGGCCAAGCCCCCCCGGATTCCACTGCCAAGAAGGAGCCACCAGCAGTGGTGAATGGGAAGGATGAAAGCACCGAGGAAAACCTTGGAAAAGGGGGGACAGACCGGACGACCCCCAACGCTGACCAGGATGCCCCCAAGGAGAAGGAGACAGTGACAAGCAACCCCGTGTCCCCTGACGGTTCGCCCTCCAAATCACCCTCCAAGAAGAAGAAGAAATTCCGGACCCCATCTTTCCTGAAAAAAGGCAAAAAGAAGGAAAAGATTGAATCTTGAGTCTCCCAAGGCCTTGCTCATGGCCATGCCCGGGGGTCCCTGGGATCTCTGTTAGCGAGAACGCCGGGGCTGGGGGCAGCTCCTGCCTCGTGCGTCTGGCCGAGGCACGGCCGAAAACCCCTGGAATCTGGCTGTTTTCCGGGACCTCCTGGCACAAGGCACCTCATCCCCTTTGTCACCCGCCTCTGGAGGCGGTCACCGAGCTTAGAGAGACTGTGGTCCCCATTTGGGGAAATTCCCGCTGCATCTCCCTTCCCCCTTTCCCTCTTGGGCTCCGGCCCCTTCCCACCATGGGCCAAGGGTTGGATTTTCTCTGCCAGAGCCCGGATCCGCTTGATTTGAGGAAGAAAAGGGTGTTTTGTGGTTATTTTCTTCACCTTCTGTTTCAAGCTCTGCTGGAATGGCGCTGGCTTCATCCCCAGGGAAAACTGTCCATTGCTTTGCCAGGAGAATGGGATTGAGTTGAAGGTGGGGGATTGCTTTTTTTGAAGGAGAAGCTGAGGGTTTTCCTCCCTGGATTGTAATCTTCCTCTCCTTGGGCTAAAGAACCACTTCATCCTCTTCTCCTGGTACTCCTATCCCGTGTCTTCACCCACCCAGGGAAGAGCAGCAGGATTTCCCACCACTGGAAAAGCCCCCACCTCACTGCACGATCTGCACCTGGGAAAATAGGGGGAAAAAACCTCCGGGAATTGTCTGTATTATTTAAAACTGAGCAAAACTCACTCACTAAGTGCTACTTCGGGATGAACACACGCTGCCAATTCCCACCGGCCTCCGCTCACACCGACCCTGTCCACGCCAGATCCCTGCTTTTCCCAGCTCTGGATTCCCAGCACAAGTTCAATCCTTCCTGGCGTTCCCTTCCCTCCCAGCATTACAACCTCCTGGCCAACCCCTTCCTGGGAAGCAGACCCCCAGCCATGCCAATGTTCCCCACAGCCATTCCGGTGCTGGGATTTTGGGGATAAACCATTGGGATCAGCCCCCCATCCTCCCAATTTCCTGGGGTGCTTGCCCTGAGCCTTCCTGCATCCATGGAGTCCTGTCTAGAAGCTCTGGAATGCCCCAGCACCTCCTGTCTGGGGTTTCCTCACCCCAGCAGGATTTTCCTATGTGCCATCACTGTGGTTTCAAACCTTTTCACTGCTGTGAGACAGCTCATGGGGGTTGGATCCCCTCTGGAAGAGCAGGAAGCCCATGGAACGGGCAGTGCAGGCAGGGACTGGGGTGCAGGAAACAGCAGAGAGAGACCACCAGACAGGGATCTTGTCAGAGCCTCATGGCCAGCCTGAGCCTGGATTTTGGGAAGAGCCTTTGCCCTGCCCAGTGTCCCCCCACAGGTCCCCATCCCACTCCTGCAGGATGGGGGGGACCGAGGGGACACCCTGAGCCCCTAAACCCGCTCTGCATCCCCAGCCCTGTCACCAGGGGGCCTGGTCCTCACTGCCACTGATTTCAAGGCTCTTTGAGGCCGTTTTTGTTCCTGGGCCTGTTCCCCCTGCGTGACCCAGGGCAGCAGAGCCTGCAGAGACAACTGTGTCACCTCCCTGGGGTCGCACTGTCACACCCGGGGGGAATTCCTGAATGACAGCACTGCCACACCCCCCAGCCCGACCCGGGGACTCCCCAGGGGTTTTGTCACCCCTTTGTCCTTGGGGGCTCTGTCCCCAGGGCCTTTCTCACCCCTTTTTCCAAGGGACACTGGCTTTGCAGAGGACCCTGGAATTGATTTCCCCCTCCATGAAATTCCGGGGGGTTTCAGGTGGAAAGGGAGCCAGCCAGTGTCCCAGCAGGGATGAAGGCTCCAGTGCCACCACCACCATGATGAGGGTCCTGGCTGTGCAGCTGGAAGAAAACAGAGCCAAGATCACATCCCGGGACCACCCTTTGGGTAATTCCCCCACCCTACGCTCCTGCCTCTCCCTCCCCTCTCTCCAGCAAGGCTCAGGGTGGGGCTTTCTCCTGGAGCAGGCAGGAAGTGGGCAAATCCCTGATCCGGGGCATCCACATCTGCACCTCTGCTGGAAAACAGAGGCTGATCCCATGTTAGCAATGAGGAAGGGTGAGTCCAGCTGGACTCAGCACCGCTCCTCTCACCTGGGGCTGCCCAGAAAGGCCCTGGTGGGGGTGCTGAACCCCCAGAATGCCACCGGGAGGAGGCCAGGATGTGGGATGTCCCCGTGTGTGACAATCGCGGCCGGGAGCGTGTGGAACGCTGGTGTAAATAAACCCCGTGTTTGGCACCTGGCAGTGCCTGGAGACTGAGGGGCAAGGGGGCTGGGATGGGAATGGGGCTGGAGCTGGGGGTGGGAATGAGGGTGGGATGGGATTGGATGGGATCCATGGGATGGGTCGGGGATGGAGCTGGGGCTGGGATGGTGGTGGAGGTGGGAATGGGACAGGGATGTGGCTCAGGGTGAGGATGGGATGGTGTCATGGTTTAGGAATGGTACTCCCCAAGTCAGTGCCCTCACTGAGACTCCCAAACCAACCACCTCCCTCCTCCCGCTCTGGGGATGGAGTCACAGAAGGTGAAAATCAGGGGTTGATATAAGAACAATTTACTGGAAACAGTAATGAGATAAGAAAGCCGGGTCCCGGAGCCCCTGGCGCTGGATGCGTCGAGCACGGGGAATGTTCAAGCAGCTTCTCAGAGAAGCCGCGCCTGAACCCGCCACTGCCAAACCCAGGCACACCGCAGACCCACGTTCGGGCTCCAGGCTGGGCCGGGCGAGCCCCGGGTGCCAACGCGCCGGGCCGGCAGCGACCTACGCTCGCCTGATTGAACCCGCGGCGTCCCGGAGCTCCAAGCCGAGGATGCGGCTCCACCCGTGCAGACGGGCCGGGAGCAGGGACGGGCGTGGGAGAAGGACGAGCCGGGTCGGGCAGGACGAAGCGTCCCTGGCCCGCAGCGAGCGATCACCGCGAACGGACGCTGCCGCCCCACCACCTGCCCCGCCTTCCTCTCCTCCCCTTCCGGCCCTCCTCTTCCTCCCGGCCCTCCCCTCGCACTCGGGGCTGGGCGGGCTCCCAGGGTGAGCCGGGGCTCAGGCCTGTTCCGATGCGGTGCTGATTTGCCTCCGCAGGCTCTGCCCCCGCTCCTGCCGCCCCCGCTCCTGCCGCTCCCGCTGCGGGCGATCGGCGCCGTGGGAGCACCGGTGCGGGGCTGAGGGGCGGCCATGGGCCGCAGCCGCTCCCGGTCGCCGCCGCGGCGGGGTGAGGGGGGACCGGGGGACGCGGGAGGGACCCAGGGGGTGACGGNGGGCGGGGGCTGCGGGGCCCGGGGGGGTCCGGGCCGAGGGGCAGGTGGAAGGGCCAGGCCTGGGGAGGGGCCCGGGGCTCCCCCAAACCCGCGGACGGGGACTGAGACCCTCCAGGGCGGGGGGCGACGAGGAGGCATCGGTTCCTCGCTCTGGGGAGAGCAGAGACTCCCTCCCTCCTTCTCCTCATCCTCCTCGTCTTTCTCCTCATCCTTCTTTTTCTTTTCTTTCTCTTCTTCTCCTCCTCCTCTTCCTCCTTCTTTTCTTTTTCCTCCTCTTCTCTTTCTCCTCTGCTTTTCCTCCTCCTTTTCTCCCCGTCCCTATCCTCATCTTCTTCTCCTCCTCCATCTCCTCTCCCCTTATTCCTCTCCTCCCCCCCTGCCTCTTCACACCTCTCTCCACCTTCCTTAGGTTTTTGGGGACCATCACGCTATAGCTGGAACTCCCCCATCCTGGCTGATCCCCCCCCGGGTGATTTTCCCCCGGGATGACTCCGCCTGCTCCAGGTGGACGTTTTTCCTGCCTCTCTTTCCACTCCTTGGGGTGCCCGTGGGGGTCCCTGAGCCCAGAACTGTCCGGGGGGAGGTCAGAGAGGAGTGGGAGGGGCTGTCCCGGGGTCTCTGCTTGGGAGCTGGGATTTTCTGTGGGGATTTTCTTTGGGAAGCGGGCAGTGAAGCAGGAGCTGACCCTTCCCTGGGCAGAGCGCCGGCGCTCGCGCTCCACATCCCGGGACAGGGACAGGCGGCGGCGGGAGCGATCCCGGTCCCGGGACAGGGACAGGAGGAGGAGCCGGTCCCGCTCCCCACACCGGAGACGATCCAGGTGAGGGCAGGGACCATTAAAGTGAGGGGAGAGACATCCAGGTGAGGGTGGGGACTGTCTGGATGAGGGGAGAGACGTCCATGTGAGGACAAGGATGATCCAGGTGATGGTGGGGACCATCCAGGTGAAGGCAGGGACATTCAGATGAGAGTAGGGATGCTCCAGGTTGGGGAAGAGACATCCAGGTGAGGGTAGGGATGATGCAGGTGAAGGAAGGGATGACCCAGGTGAGGTCAAGGATGATCCAGGTGAGGGCAGGGACACCAGCATGGGGTGGGGACAGCAAGGTGAGGGCAGCCTGAGTGACCCAGGGACAGTGGGAGCTCCAGGTGGGAATTTCAGGTGGGAATTGCAGCCCCGCCTTGTGTGCCCCAGCAGGTCCCCGCGCCGGCACCGCTCCAGCTCCTCGTCACCAGTGCGGCCCAAGGAGCGCCGGGATGAGGAGAAGAAGGAGCTCAAGGACTCCAAGAAGGAGCGGCAGATCACAGGTGAGGGGAGATTCTCTTCCTGGAACACTCCCAGATTCCCTGTGGGGCCAGAACCAGCCCAGGGACACACAGATTTTTGGGAATCCCAACATCCGTATTTGCCCAATCCTGGATTTTCTTCCCTCAGAGGAGGATTTGCAGGGCAAGACGGAGGAGGAGATCGAGATGATGAAGATGATGGGTTTTGCCTCCTTTGACACCACCAAGGTAAGTGCAGGCCCAAGGCCTCTCCTATGGGCTCTGCAGTGTCACCTGCCCTGTTGGGGACAATCCATAGGATTTTGGGATATTTCTCCTCAGGGGAAGAAGGTGGACGGTGCCGCCAACGCCTACGCCATCAACGTGTCCCAGAAGAGGAAGTACAGGTGTGTCCCCCCTTTTTTGGGATGGGAAGAGTATTTTGTTTTGTGAGGTAACTGTGGCCACTGTCTCATCGTGATCTAGCTTCCAGGCCGTAGCAAAACGGGAAATTTGTAGGTTTAGAGGCAAAAGCAGAGGTGAGAGTTCTTCAGATCCCCCTGGGAATGGGGAAATCAGGAGGATGAGGAGTGAGGAGCATGTTAGGAACTCCAGGGTGGGATGTGCCCAGTGAGGCCTGAATGGGATCGGAGCAGTGGGAAGCAATGCTGTCCACCTGGTTTATTCCCAAAAAACACCCAGTTTGTCAGTGGGAATTTGGGGGTGGAGTCAGGCAGTGCTGGCGGGATCCTCATACAGCCCAACCTCCAGAACCACTCCTCTCTGGGAGCCTTCCTGCCCTTTGGTCAAATCCACGGGGAATTGGGTTCCCTGTGGCTGCTGAGCCCAGTTCCCAGCGTCCCCCAGGTATTTTTGTCCCAATTTCCCTGGATGCGGGGCTGACTCTGGCTCCATCCTCACCCAGGCAATACATGAACAGAAAAGGAGGATTCAACAGGCCCCTGGATTTCATCGCCTGACACTGGGAGATGGACTCCCACCATGGAAGGATTTAGCTTCCCTGCACTCTCCTGTGTGGCTCCAATGCTGGATTCCAGTGGAATTTGGGTTATTCCCAACAAATCCCACAGCCAGAGCTACCACGAGTTTCCGTTTTCCGAATTTTTGTTACTATTTTTTTACGAAAAAGGTCGGTTCCTGGCTGGGGTTTTCCTGTGTTTTCCCTGGGTTTGGTTTGTTTCCCTGTTAATAAAACCTCAGATCTACTTTTCCCTTTAATTTTTATCATTCCGAGATAAAGCAGGGCCTCAGTTTGAATGCCTGGGAATTGGTACACATCAGCTCAATTCCGTGGGACCCCGTTTGAGCCCTGGGCTCAAACTGCAGGTGTTTGGCAGGGGAGCCTTTCTGCCTCCCTTAACCCCACCAGTTTGGGGCTGGGAAGCACCCCCCGGTGGGGCTGTTGCATCTGTGGTGCACCCAGTTTAGGGAGGGGCTTTGGGGGCTCTGAGCCCTGCCTGGGGTGGGGGTGCTCTCCCTGGGGGGGCCCCGGGTGGTTCCTGATTTGGGGGACCCAAGGTGCTTCCTGCAGTGGGATGGGGAGGGGCCCTGCCTGGGGGTGTCACTGCCCCGCTATGGGGGCCCCTCCCAAGGGGGATGGCTGCCTGGGGGGGGCCCTGGCTCTGGAGCAGCGGCTACGCCAGCGGGGTCCCGGCTCTAAAGGGGGTGCACTGGGGTTGTCTCTTCTCAGGGTGGTCATAGCCCTGGGAGGTCCGTGCCTGGGTGTGTGGGAGTGTCCGTCCTTGCCCCGGGGGTCCCTGTCGCTGTCGGATCCCCATTCTCCGGGGCTTCTGTCCCTGTCCCGGGGGTCTGTCCCTGTCCCGGGATCTGTTCGCAGGGATCCCTGTCCCATGGGGGGGTCCCTGCCGGGCTCACGTTGCCTCACGTAGTCGGGGCCCCGCCCCCTTCCCCGCCGGGCCCCGCCATTGGCTGAGCGGCAGGAAGTGAGTCAGGGCAGCTCGTGCGGNGCCCCCGCTCCCTCGCCGCCGCTCGTGGCGGTGCTGGGCGGGGCCTCCCCTTCGTGCTCCAATCCGCGGCTGTGATGGGCGGGCCTCCCTCAGCATCCGCCAATGAGCGGCGGAGGGGGCGTGGCGCGCGTGGGGTCTGGAGNGGGAGGGGCCGGGCCAATGGCAGGAGGGCGTGGCGCTCTCGTCCAATGGCAGCGAGCGGGGGGCGTGTCCTCGGGCTCGGCCACGCTCCCTCGCCGCCGCTCGTGGCGGTGCTGGGCGGGGCCTACCCTTCGTGCTCCAATCCGCGGCTGTGATGGGCGGGCCTCCCTCAGCATCCGCCAATGAGCGGCGGAGGGGGCGTGGCGCGCGTGGGGTCTGGAGGAGCGGCA
>VZRN01004368.1:0-10978 GCA_013397935.1 Dasyornis broadbenti
GAGAGGAGCGGGCGGGAAGCGGGTGGACAATGGGAAAGTTGCCGCGGGGCACAGTGGCAGCGGCGGCGGGGCTGGAGAACGCGGGGCGCAGGCGGTGGCCCCGGGAGGCGCCGCGCCGTCCTTACCGCTCGGAGCCGGCCGCGCTCTCCCCTCATGCCGCCGGGGCAGCGCCGTCCTGCGNACTAGACCTGGTTTCTTCGAGCGCTGTCCAGCTTGGCCTCGAACACTTGCAGGGATGGGGCAGCCACAGCTACCGTACCACCCTCACAAGGAAGAACTTCTTCCAAATTTTAATCACAGAATCACAAGATCAATTAGGCTGGAAAAGACTTTTGAGATCATGGAGTACAGTCTGTGACCTATCACCACCTTGTCAATTAGACCATGGCACTAACTGTGACATCCAGTCTTTCCTTAAACACCTCCAGGAATGGTGACTAAACCAATCAAAACCTGCTCTCTGTCAGTGTGAAGCCATTCCCCCTTGTCCTGTCACTACATGCCCTGGTAAATAGTCTCTCCCCATCTTCCCTGTAGGCTCCCCTCAGGAACAGTGTGAAGCTGAGTCAGGGCAGGTTTAGGTTGGATCTCAGGGAAAGGTTTCTCACCAAGGTGGTGGTTGGGCACTGGAACAGGCTCCCCAGAGCACTGTCACAGCACTGAGCCTGTCTGAGCTCAAGGAGCATTTGGACAATGCTCTCAGGCACTGGGTGAGGTTCTTGGGTGTCCTGCACAGAGTCAGGAGTTGGACTCAGTGATCCTGGTGGGTCCCTTCCAACTCAGCACATTCTGTGCTTCTGTGATTCTGTACTGGAAAGCTGCAATTAGGTCATCCCAAAGTCTTCTGCAGGCTGAACTGTCCCAATTCTCCCAATCTTTCCTCATAGCAGTGGTGCTCCATCCCTCTGGTCTTCTTGGTGCCTCCTCTGTCCTTGGTCCGACAGATCCATGTGCTGTGCAGGAGCCCCAGAGCTGGATACAGTATTCCAGGTGGAGTCTCACTTGAGCAGGGCAGAGGGATAGAATCCCCCTCACACCCCCTCACACACACTGTCACGTACACACACCCCAGGTGCCTGAGGACATGGACAGCAGGACATGGCACCTTCTGCAGGCACCTCCCGTCCCCTCAGCCCCCTGAGCATCCTGTGGTCCCACACCCCTCATGGCTCCCTCAGTGTGGGGCTCTGGGGGACTCAGGGTGGGTTTCAGGCACCATCAGGGGTGAGGTCAGCCCAGGACGACATCACAGCACAGGGCAGCCATGCCAGAGTCACTCGGTGCTCCACGGCTATGGTGCCATGGGAGCGCAGGGACCTGTCTTGATCACTGCTGGAGCATCTTTCAACCTCTCCTCTGTCTCTGTCATCAGCCAGCACTCACCCACTCCAGGGTATTTGCAGTCTGGGATGCCTCAAAGAGCTCTGTCTCACACCATGCGTGGTTTAACTGTGATGTACTAAATGCAAGAAGTACAGTTGTGTTTTTACAGTACCAGAGCATCACAAACTGTGTTAAAATTAGGACTTGAAAGTTAGGGGCCCATGTCTCTGCTCCCTTCAGCTGTGCTATTGAGTCATTTTGTTTACCCACAATATGTTTTATTAATGGCTCACTCCCTCAGAATATAAATCTACTAAAATTCAGAGTCATATCCTGTCATTTTGATGCAATTCTTTCCCTAGGAAAGCTGATTTTGTGGTTACCACTAATGAGGGATTAAGCTACCTTTCTTTCTTACACAAACTTTGTGTCTTTTAAAGTTAGTCAAGCATAGCCTGTTGTCTGATCTGAGCTAGTCCTTACAAGAAGTTGTTTAATGTGTTGAGAAATTGCTCCTCTGAATCTCGTTTCTGTTGTGGCACTTGGCCAGTTGCCTTTGTGTAGCTGAAGTTAACTAGTTAATCTCGTAACTCTGTAATTAGATTTAGTTATCTGATTGATATTCTTTGCCATTATGCCTGCAACATCCTTTTCCTGCTCTGAAAGCCTGAGATATAATCCTACTGGCACAGCAGGGCGAGGAATTTACGCCCACTCAGATTCCTTTTTGTTCATAACATTTCCCTCTTTAGATTCTGGGAAATGTTTTAATTCTTACTGACTGACACTATTCTACTTAACCAAATGGCCAGGTAACCAGAAAAGGTTTGTTTGAAGTTTAAAAGGTATTTGGAGTTTATTGATAGAGTGAAAATCCGTAATTTAATGTCTAAATCAATCATAGTCTTGGCTGTTTTCTGCAAGAACAACAATCTTAGCAAGATAGAGAAAGAAGATGGAAGTAATATGGTTTTTTAATTTTCTGTTATTGTTTGTTTTCCTGTTATATCTTCCCTTATGGAGAATCTTCTCTTATGCTCCAGCCATGCATCATTAGGAGGAATATAAGGGAATAAATGTGTGGGTGAAATGTTCCAGGAAAGCTGTGAGGCATGCTGGAGGCTGAAGCCCAGAGGACACGGGCTGAAAGTGCAAACCGTTCCATATTTTTGGAAAATTAGGAATGCAGCCTGCTAGATATGAAGGGAAGTTTGGCCTTAGGGAGGTTACACAAGGTCGGTCACTCCCCTACATCAGAGCACTTTCCCTGGATTGCATTCCTTCACATTATGAACTTCGGTTACACAACTCCAAGCAATTGTTATCTTGATTCAGGCGATATTGCCATGGAAATTAATGAGAACTATTGATATTCAATCCTCTACTGTTAATAATAACTAACTGAAAGTGCAGTTGCTTGGGAGCAGTTCAGGGCTGATGCATATGAGAAAAGATTCAAAATGCCTCTTAGCCATCCTGGAATGCAGCTCAAGCTCCTGGAATTTCAGCAGGCAGGAACTTGCTCTGATTTCTTTCGTTTGCATCACAGCGACCGAAGAAAAGTGAAGTGATTCTGCCTTCTTACTGTCCTGCAAGTCTCATCTTCAGAGAGAGGAGATTGTCAGCAGCTCATGACAAGACACGAACACGTGCCAACGTGTGTTGATTCACGGTCTTGCTGCTAAGCCATATATTTATTAAAATATGTGGAAAAGGGATGAGAGTTTGAGTTCAGACACACTGAGGTGCTTCAAGAGCCATTCCCTAACAAATCAGTCCCATCTGAGTCAGTGGAATTTTTTATGTACTACTGGCTGCATTGAAATAAATACCTGCTTCCTATACCTTTAAAACCATGGAAATGGTCCCAGATGATAACACTGCCAACATGATGGAAATAGTAATAAGCATGATGAGTGACAAACAGCTAATGGGACAGGGTTGTGCCCTGGGGACATTGATTCTGGTTTACACAGAGTTTTTATTTAATGCATCACACATATTTCTCTAGGTGTCACCATTTTTGCATTCACTTGTCAGTCTAGGGAGAGACAAACTGGTAATGCTGGATGTGAGGATGTGTGAACTCCTTCACCCCTGTTCTCTTAAAAGTAACTGTGACCCCCAAGTTCAGCCCTCCCGACACAGATCTGAATGTGCCCATCTGTGACAGTTTTACATATTTTTGTAAGCTCCCTGGACAGCCCATACCGGGGAAACAATAAACAGGAGGAGAAATTTCTCCACATATCTCTGGAGATCTTAAAGCCCTTCATAATGGCAGGGAAGACACTAGTAATCCAAATACGCAGGTATAAATACTGAAGCTTACATAATGCCATAGGAAAAATCATACAGAAAGTCACTATGAGAAAGGAGACCAGAGTTCTTCACTTTCTGGGTGGTTCGCTTATTCCCAGGCACTCCTGCCTTTTAGCTCTGCAGTAGTTTTCCACTATTCACAAGACTGGGATACGGGTAAAATATCTCCAGACTGGCCTGTGTCCAGTGAGGGGATGTTAATGTATGATACCTCGAAGGTGTTGAACTCTGTGATGAGATTTTTATTTAGGATTAAACCAGCCTTAATTTACTATATTTTATTGCACTATAAGTGAAGGTGAATTAACTTTATACCACTATTTGATTTATATGAACTTTCCCATGTGTCACGCTGTAGAAAACATGACCTTGTAGACTGGAGCCCTTTATGCCTTGATGCCACAAACAGTCAGAAACATGTTTTTTCCTGTCTTCTCAAGTGACTGGTAGGAAAATTGAATTGTAGGCTGGGAGCTGGCCAGGGACACCTGCTGCCAGCACTCACAGTCCAGCAGCTGACATCAGAGCACCGGCACCAGTGACAGCAAAGGTTACACAGACAAACATTAGCAAATAGGACTAAGTCCTGATTCATAAAACAGATGGGTCGGGATGAGCGTGTGACACACATCGCAGCCCTTATTCCCATGCTCTCCCTGCAAAGGCCGTAACCATCCAAGGCTGCCTGCCCCGAGTTCCGTGTCGCTGCTCAGGAGTCGTGCAATGCTAAAACAAAAGCGAGCAGGTGGTGCAGGGGGTGCTGCTTGTACAGAGATAATTAAACGTGAGGAGCTGGTGGAGTGGATATTCTGGATGAAGCATCAGATCCAACATTTATTCCAATACCTGTGTTGGATGTTTGTAACACTTAAAAGCCTGATAGCACTGTTTTCTTGGGGGACTGTGAGAAGCAGGGGACACCCTCTGGGGCTCCCACCAGGTTATTTTATCCCTCAGACATCAGAAGGTGGCACAGGTAAAAGAGAACTCACCCCCATGACCTTTTTTCCAGTAAAAAAAGAGAGAATACTGGGAAAAACCCTTGGACAATAACTAATTTGCTGAGGTCTTTTGTTGTAGGTGAAGATGTCAAGCTCATAATACAGGGAGCTGGAGTTGTGAGCAAGCAAGTGTTCACTGGGCTGTTGGGAACATCCAGCTTTTCTAATTGCCTTTGGAAACAGCCCTTGTGTCCATGTGCCACTGCCTGGGAGCCACCTGCCTCACAGGGAACTGCCTGTTTCCAGTTGTCTCTTTAAATGACTTAAAGCACTGCCAGGATGTGATCACTCAATCCTTCGAAAAATAAGAGTCTCAGCCAAAGGCTCAGCAGAAATGATGAGTAAATTTCCTATAAAAATAAAAACAAAGGCTGTGTACCATCCCTCCTTTTAATGAGTCTGACAGTACAAATACTCGCAGCTGCGTCAACAGGCACTGAATCAAGCTGCTGGGTCACTCACCGGGTAGAGACGTTGTCCCTGTTTGCCTCTAACATGTTGATAATTTATTTTTTTTTTTTTTTTTAATATGAGAGGAGTAATAAGAAACACTTATTATTAAAAGTATTGCACAAATCCATCTCCTTTTAAAGGGCACACTGACTCCACTAGAGCTGGGTCTGCACCCTGTGGGCAAACACAGCACCTTTCAGTGGAGTTCTGTCAGGACAAGTTGCCTTTGTGGCTGCTGCTCCACCAGCATCACAGTGCCTATGTCTGTACAGTTTATTCCTGTGCCTGGAGGAAAATGAAGCATTATGAGGCACTTGCACACCAAAATAACTACCAGTATTGCTATTTTGGGGTTTATTTTTTAACTCACAGTCTGTGGATGAGGCCAGTGCTGGCAGCCTTCATCCACACACGTCTCAGAACTCGAGAAACACAAGTTTCATGATGCTGTTTGCAGACCCCAGAAATGTCGCTTTTCTTCTCCGATCAGCATCATTCTTTGCATGAATTCTGGTCCTGTATCCAAGGCAATCTCATTATTTGCTATACACGCTCGATCTGCTGGCTAATTTCTTTCTCCTTCTCACGGGGGAGGAATCTTCCTGTGCTCCACAGGCGTGCTTGTGTTTAGGAGATTAAAGAAAGCAGGCAAGACGCATGAAAAATGTCACCCCGTGGCCGCAGCAGCCGCCTGAATAAGAGCACAATTCCAAGACCGATGTTCCTTCCAATTGAATTGTCTGTGTCAGTGATTGCAGAGTTCAGCGCTCCAGAGAGGTGTGAGGCAGAGGGCACGGCTGAGCAGAGGGCTGGCTGCAGCCACGGAGCTGGCACGGTGCAAGCAGCAGCTCTGCTGATTTTGACACGGCTGCAGCATTAATCTGTCTTGGCCTCAAGCACCGCTGGCTGGCTGTCCTGGAATTAATTTGGCTAATGTAGCGCGTGATGGAAAGCCACGTTTGCAATCTCTTTGCCAGGCAAGACTGGACAGATTGATAGCATCCTCTGTCCCTGGATAGGTGAACTGGTAGCGGAGCTTCACTGAAGGGACACCCTCTGAGAGTGTGGCTCCATCCCCCTAGGCATGGGAGAGAAGATGTTTAACACCTCCTGGCTCTGGTGGTTGTCAGGGGGAGCCTGAGCAGACAAGGAAGAGGTGGAATTGCCACGGGGGTGGCTCTGCAACCCCTGTGCAAGTGGGAGGTGTCATAGTTTTTTCTGAGGGCAGGTTCCAACATCAGTCTCCAAATAACTTGTTTTGATAAAGGGGATGGTCTCCAGCACAGGAAACCTATTTGCAGTCATGGTTTCAAGCTGGTGGCTACAGACTAATATGTGGCCACTAAGTATTTAAGTTATCTAATGAACAGCTATTTGATTTGCTCGTGGTCACAACCAGGCTGAGTCTGAATTAAACAAGAGCCCAGTGATGAAAAAGACCAAAATGCCCCTGGACAACTCCCTGGACAGAGCTTGTAAATGAGCCCAATGCTTTCTTTGTGCCCCATCCCCAACACCCACCATGCACCTGGGCCCTCCCCGGCCTTTGCCACACCACTTCTGTGGGGAGCAAGAAAGGAGTCTTTAGCATCTAGGAGTAGTTAGGAGGCAGGTGAATATCACAGTGGTGGGAGCTGAGGCAGAACCAGCCCAGCAGAGGCTTCAGGGAAGCAGAGGACAAATCTGCCCAACAGGTTCACCCAGCGATGACATCCAGCTCAGAAAGCAGATGAGGCTGCACAATAGACAGGATAACACGATAGATAGATATGCATGATAGACAGGGGAGGGAGACCATTGCCTAATCACCAGAACTCCAGCTAAATTAATTTTGTATCACAATCGGCAGGAAAGCACCCTTTGAGGGAGGCTGGGCGTCCCTTTACGACCACTCTGTGAGATGCACCGGGTGAGCAGCTGTGTGCCTTCCCTCCCCAGCACTGCATTGGCACATTCAGGAACACACAGAGAGCTAGAGCTGATTGCAATAAACCCATTAGTGCATGGATGTAAGCCACAACACGGCACTGTGCAAACTAACCCAGAAGGAGGTTTGCAATGTAGGCAAGCTAATTGCCAAAAATAACCCCCAACCCACCCTGGCTGCTGCTGTGCTGTGCCATGGGAACAATATTGTGCATGTGATCAGATTCAGCAGGACACAAGCAGCCTCAGGGTCCTTTTACATTTGGCTTGAAAAGGCTAAAAATAGACCCCAAACCACATTCCTTTTTTGCGTTGCCATCTCCTCTGTCTCTTCCTATTCACTGGCACTTTTACATGCAAAGCAGGATTTGGGATCCAAGGCCCCGTAATTAGACTCCAGCCTGGCAGCTGCAAGTGGAACAGCTGGAGGTGTTATTTTTACGGGTTATTAATTGACTCCATGAAAGCCCAGCAAACAGAGAGACAGCGAGCTGCAGTCCACAGCCACATGACAAGGTCTTAGTGACAGGAAAAGATAAAATAAAAGAGAGAACACAGAATCCTAAAGCCGATTAGTTATAGCAATTTCTCCAAAGCTAAATATAGGAAAAAAATCCTCTCCCATCTTCAGCTCCGTTGGTGGAGATGAGAAAGCACAAGGAAGGAGATAGGCGGAAATTTCATTTTTCACTTAAGCCCCCATGGGTTGCAGAGAGAAACTGCTGCTTTGGTGACACTCCCAACACTTAAATCCGGCTGTCCCTGGCAGCTCCACCCTGACCAGCCCTTTGCTCAGCACTAACCAGTGCAGCTGCCTCACTGCACTGGACAGGGGAATGACACAGGGAAGCTCCCACTGCCATCCCAGTGCCTGGTCATGGCCAGGCTGACACAGTCCCAGTTCCTCTCTGCCAGGCACGGACAGGTGAGCTTGCAGAGGCCCCCCAGCCAAAAGGGCTGAACCACCCACACTACCCCAAACCAAAGCAGGACAGAGCCAGGAGACTTCCTGCCTCCAACTCTCCTTCCTCCCTGCCTTTCCTGCAGCTGGGGACAGATGAGGCTTGGGGACAGCTGAAGCCACATGGAGCCACAAGAGAAACCCCTCATCAAGAGCTGGAATAAGGAAAGGCTCGGGGTGCTGGCAGCAAGAGGGAACGGGACATGGGTCATCACCTCTGCAAAACCTATTGCACATCTAAGATCTCAGGGAAATAAGTAACAGCAACTCCAGCAGAGATGCTGAGATGCTGGGGAACCGGCTGAGCATTTCAGATTTATGGGAAACTAAGTTAGCCCTAGTCTGGATGCTGACAGCCAGCAAGGCCCTGTCCCCTGGACAGCCCATATTGCTGGCCCAAGCTGCGGCATCTTTGTCATACCTCAAGCTTAACTTCGAAAATAAATCATGGTTGTACACTGGAGGTGAAGAAGCACTTTTCTCAGAGCAGAGCACAGCCAGGATCCTGGCACTCAGCATCTCCTCTGCTGGCAGCCAAAGGGGAAGGGAAGGCAGTGGAAAGGCTGCTGCTGCTGCTTGGATGCCAAAACTCAGCCCAAGAAAGCCCCCTCCTCATCGGGTGGCAGGACAGTCCCATGTTCCACAGCTCCAAGACAGGGATTTCTTCCCGCTTTCTTCACCTACACAACTAGAGAAGCACCAAACCCCCACTCCACATATCTCATCACAATGTTCAGTCATAGATAGTGTTTAGAAGAGGTGGATATTTCTCTGCAACCTCCATCCTTGACACTAGACACCCCTCTGGCTGAGTTTGGGGTCTTTCCAGTCCCTCCCATACTCCCAGCTGTACCAGCTCTGTGTCTGGAGACAGCTGAGGGAAACCCGTGTTTTGTAATTTCACGCTTTGGAGACCATTTCTTTGATAATCAATCCCCTTAGACATCCCTTCAACAGGAGCATACCCTCCTCACCCAAACAACCCTGGCTTCCTGCCAGGATTGTTTTCCATGCCGGCCTAGAAGTACTGGGACCATCCTCGGACAGGAAAGCTCCTCTTCAAAAGCCAGCTCTGCCTCATGCTGTGAACTGGCAAGAGCTGTCAGAACTCCTGCTGGGTGTCAGCACTTCATTCCTGAAGGACAGGGTTGTGGGTTAGGCCTTTTTTTCGAGCACAGTCTGCCTGCTCCACACACAGTGCCCAGGGTGCCCAGTCACCCCTGAACCACAGCAAGGCCATGGGGCTTCCAAAGCTTGGGTTTCATACTGGCATGTGGCCTTCCCCCAGGCTGGGGCTCCCCACAGGAGCCCTTGATGCAGGGCAAACGGCACAAGTGCCAGGGGCACAGGGACAGCCCCAGAATAGCTTTGCCATGGGGCACGCAGGGCTGGGTAGTCAGCCTCAGCACTACAGGGGTACATCACCTGCCCCTCACCCAGTAATTCAGCCCAAACAGCAAATTGCTCCAAGTCTGACGACACAGAACCTGAACCCCTCCACTACAGGAGAGAAACCAAACACGTAACAGAGACAGCTGTGGGTTTGCACCAGCCCTGTGTCCCTGTGGTACTGCACAGAGCCCCTCTCCACTCCCTTTAACCCCAGCAGGCGGGCTGCAAACACACTGCCATGGGAAGGGAACTCGGCATCACCTGTGTGACCCTGCTCAGGCCTGGGGAGGTGCATGCTGCTCCTGCATCCACAGGTGTGGCAGTCCCACATCTCCCCAGGCTATTTTCCCTGGTAAGGCTCAGTCTGTGCCGTCTGTGGTACCATCACACCTCTCCACAAGATCCCAAGCTGTGGTTGCCCGGGGATAGACAGCACTTTGGGGACAGCAGGAGGGGAGGAGGCTTCTTGGAGGGGGTGTCAGAACCACAGGTGAGGGTGCTGGAGAGCAGAGAGCTGCTGGCAGCTCCCGAGATTGTGAAAGTCTTTGGCCTTCAGAGCGTGGGATGGGGATCTGGGAGCAAAGCACATCAAGTGAGCTGAAGAGAGTGACATTTTCCTTCCCAGCTGCTCCATCCGTGCCCACGCAGCCGGTGGGATGACTCTGTGCAGCTAATGATGCGACATGATTAGTAAACAAATGATGCATTTGCACCAGGAAACAAAAAAAAAAAAAAGAGGAAGAGGAGAGAAAAGGAAGCAAACAAGCCACATTCTGGGCTGGCAGCACACAGCAGTGAGCTTTTTAAAAATCTGCTGAGGAACGCACTTGCACAGCACATGGTTTGGGCAGATCAATGAAGCTGCAAAGCAGCCTGGCAGGCACACAAATCCACTTTCTAATGAAATTTACAGCAAGTGGAATTTAGGTCACTACTCGGAAGCATTCAGTTTATTCCAGGCAGCTTTTAAAATATTTAAGAAATAGCTGTCAAATTAAGCCTGCTCACCTCTGTCTGGAAGGTCCAGCTTGGAGCCATGGCAAATTTCTTAGCTATGGCTTAAAAATAAATATTTTTTAAGCTTTCTTTGATTTCCCGCTCCCCTCATCACCACAGCACAGTGATTGGCATCATCTCCTGCCATGCAATCCTGGCTCTGGTGGGAGCTGTGAGCTCCAAGGATGCTCAAGCTGTGCCCAGCCCAGGCTCATGCTTCCCCAGGGTCAGGGTAGCGAGATACCATACATGTCCGTCCTGCGGTCTGTGCCCTCCCTCCAGCAGGGCCCAAAGGACTTCAGCTGCTGCTGAAGGAAGAGCAGTGCTACAACCAGACCTAACAAAAGCTCTCGAGGGAGCAGCTAAAAGCAGCCTCTTAGCAGAGGTGAGCTTTCACCAAGGCTGAGCGATGCTGAGTGGAAGGGTCTGGGCTGCACTGCTCGTTGCCTGTGCTATTCCCAGATGTCACACTTCAAAAGAGCTGCCAGAGCAGCTTCAATGGGTGGTGGAGAGAGAGGAAATGTGGCAAACAGGCAGTTGTCTGACTGTTTGCCCAGCAGAAGTGGCCACAGCCCCAAATCTCCACACTCACAATTCCTGGAGA